>BGPR01011015.1:21977-46280 GCA_013235015.1 Araneus ventricosus | reverse complement strand
CAGTCTCCTCATTTATACGTCGTTTTGTTGCAGTCTCCTCATTTATAAGTCGTTTTGTTGCAGTCTCCTCATTTATACGTCGTTTTGTTGTAGCCTCCTCATTTTTACGTCGTTTTGTTGCAGTCTTCTCATTTATACATCGTTTTACTCCATTCCCTTGAGAGACTTACAAACGGTGTTTTACTGCACTTCCAAACTAGATGACGACTGAGAGAGTGTTGATAGGAATGGTTTTGGGTAGTTTATAGGGAACCAAATGCTCCTTGGCACCCTGAAAGAATCCACAATTACCTCTCCAAAAGACGATGATTCGTCTTTGTCGTCATTTTGAACACTCATTGAGAAAGAAAAAAAACGACGGGAGGCTGTCTTTTTCAAACAGCCGCTGATGTTAAAGGCGTATTACTACTTTACTCGCGTGACTCTTTTGTTTCTCGAAGTCTCTTTGTTATTCGCGATCTCTTTCGTTTGAACGTCTTTATCAGGAAACTCGGCGCGCAACGCAGAAAGAAACCTCTCATTTTTACTCGCCGATGTTACATCTTTGAGAAACCACAGTCTATCGCAAATTCTACAAACATGTCCAAATTCGTTCTCTGTAAAATGTTTTGCAAAGTGTTTAGCCCAGTGTTCATCGATTTCCTCCCAAATTCGTTTTCGAAGACACTGTACACTGTAATTTGGAAGAGGCAAACCCAAACTCATTGTGAACGAATCTGTTGATGTTGAAGCACCTCCGTTAAATTGCAAATTAGCTGCCTCTGCGGTCATTTACTTTTGTTTCTTGCTGTCATAATATGGTTTGCATCTCTCTTTTGCAAGTAAGGCCGAACGTTCCTGATTTTGCTGTTTCTTTCGTTCCCTCTGCTGCTGCTTCTTTTGCTCCTTTTCCTGCTGTTTCTTTTGTTGCTTCTCCTGCTTAAACAGTTGAAGAGCTGAGTGGATGAACATGTTCAGTGACAATTAAGCGAATTTCAGAAAACGAGCTTTTAAGTTTAAAGGTTACTTTTTTTACTTTATCGTATACGAAGTATACAAAGAGAAAGTATTGTAATCGTCAAAAAATTCGAACTCCAGATTTTGACGAATCTCCACGTTTTAGACCTCCCCGAGTCCGAAAAACACAATTTGGAAATCGTGTGTCTGTGAACACGATAACTCGGAAACTATTAGAGATAAAGGGATGAAATTTGGTATGTGGTCTTTAAACATAATTTGTAGGTTTCTATCAAATTTTGGACAAAATCCGTCAGCCGGAAGTCTGTCTGTATGTCCGCGGTCATGCGAACGCTATAACTCAAAAACTTTAATAGCTACATGGATAAAATTTCGTACACAGTTTTATCGTCATGAATGTAGGTCCGTATAAAATTTTGGGACAAAACCGTCAAAAGGTTGACTGTCTGTCTGTCTGTATAACTTACCATTGAAAGCAATCCGCTATCTCCACGCGCATGCGTACAGAAGCTCCCGAAAGGAGCGAATTCCGTCAGTTTGTCCTTGAGACGGCAAGAGTGAAACCTAGCAGTGTGCGATAGGTGCGTTTTAATCTCTTTGAATTCTTTACCTAGATATTTTTCAATCACTATAATGAAAAACCTTCTGATAGTCATCGGATTCCGGATAACAGTAGGTTCGAATTTTTTTAGCCACGCGGGGGAAGGAGAAACGGCACCTTTTGGGGGAAGTCTACGTGAAAGTTTAGGGGAGAACACTCACGCTGGTCTGTTTTACTCCTCGAAACATTTTAGTTTCCGAGTCATTTGACAGATAATTGCGCCGCCTGTGCCTTATTGATTGACGTTCTCGAAGTGGACGTTTTTCCACGTAGTGCCGAGGTCACTCCGTTCGTTGACCGCTATTCCGTGATTCATGCGCTTTGAATGTGGATGATTCCAAATTGATTTTCAGTGTATCGAAACCAGCGGTGTTCGGGAAAGACGACAAGCGGTTGGAAATTACACCATTTCTGAGAAAATGGGATCGAACCTTTTTACTTTCTCGTACATAGAACACCGCCCTCAACCATTATGGCTGCGAAATGGTTGAATGGGTATGGAAACGTCACCTTTATTAACGTACCGTTATTGTTTAAATCTTCTGTTTCTTATACTTTTTATTTTTTTGCTTTTGTTTTATATTTAGATTATTTGTTTCTGTATTATATTAGAAATAGCCGCATATGCGCCATTCTATATAATACAAAGAGTTTTAATTAATTTTTGACTAATTAATTTAATTAATTTATAGTTAATATCTTTGTTAATTATAACTGTCACCTTTATTAAGGATCGCAAAAAAGAAAAAAAAAATGCAGATCGGCTTGTTAAAGTGCCGAGGATGCACGGATGAAAAGAATACATTTCGTGCACGATGAATATAAAAATGAGCAAACGAACATTGTAAACACAGAAGTACATGAACTGTGTGAACGGTATTTCTCTCAAAAAGAGCAATAATTTTTAAAAAAACTGAGGATAAATGACAATTTTAGAAAAAAGAAAGGAAAAAAGTAATAACGAAGTGAATTATATTTATGATGATACTAAGCAAAATTGAACAATATGAAAAGAGAGAAGGAAAAAAAGCGAAACAAAACAATAGTTGATCACATCTGGAATGCAAAAAAATATGTATACATGCATGAAGAATCGTCCATGCGCATCTTTAAACTTTTGTTATTCGACGATGAAAATAAAATAAAAATAATAAAAGCTGTTCGGTTCTGAGTCGTGTATCTAGAGTCCGGGTGCATCAGACATGCATGCATATAACTGTTGAGATTGTTCACAGTCACAATTCTAAAGGTCTGAGTAAAATATGTACTAAAAAAAAAATGTTCCGCATTGCAAAGCATGTTGAAAGTTATCGCTCTATACGACTTTGATGAGAACAAGCTTTTGTGTTTCTCAGGCTATTGAAGAATCGCCATCGTTTTTTTGGAGAGAACAAAGGGTTTAAATTTTTTCAAAGAGGGACCTGTTTTGGAGGATGAATTTTATTATTTTATGTATTTTATGCCTTACTTTCTTTCATATAAAAAAAGGAAGTATTGTAAAACACGATCTCGAGATTTTGACGTTTGGACTCTCCATTTTAGACCCCCAGAGTACCCCCCCCCAAAAAAAAAAACATTTTTGGACTTATGTGTGTCGTTGTTTTAGTTCACAGACATATTTTTCGAGTTTTTTTTTCCCTTCCTTTTGTATGTCCTTTTTTTCCATCTTGTATATATCTAACCATTATGGCTAGGGTTCTGTTCGTAGATGGGCTATCCAGTTCAAAGGGAGTGGAAATGGCGAGGAGTTAAAATTTTCTTTCCCCCATAATTCTTTTACGATTGAAAATAGAAAGAAAATTCAAATTAGGTGAATTATCGCCTTATCATTACGAACAATTTTTGCATTTAAGCTTTTTCGACAGCTGCAATTGCTTAGAAGTTTATGGGCTGAAAAGTGATTTTCCCTCCCTCCCCCGTAACTTAAAGTACCTTTCAGCATATGCATGTTACCCCTTGTTGGAAAGCTCTCGTCACTTGCAGGCTCTTTTTTTTCTCTGTGCTCTAATCCTTATGAAAATAGAGGGCGAAATGTTCTTTTCCTTATATGTCCGGACTAACGGAATATACCTTTGCCGTCCGGCATTTTTTGGAATTATGTCTGTGAACTAACACCTCCCCTCCCCCCACACACACTCACAGCTGGACAGATGAAATTTGGCATGCTATCTTTACTCCCGTTAAATGTTCTTATGTTCTAGGTTTCTGTGTGAACTAATTACTGTTAATGTATATAAAAGTCAAACGTTACTGTGACATATTCAAATGTTTAAACAATTTTCAAGGTAAACGCAATGGTTTCATTTTTAGCGTTTAAATATTATTCATGTTATTAGTATCTAGTGTATTCTTTATCAAATGCCACAGTTTGTTATTTTGTCAACAAGAACGGGTCTCATTTTGCTAGATTCCTGCAACAAATCACTGCAATGTAAATCGTCTGTGAAAAACACTACTGGCTTTATCTATATGTAAATCATGTTTTATTCAATAAAGTTATTCGGGGGACGGCCGTCTGGTGCGGGGCCGCATGTGCTCGGTGGGGGAGGGGGGTGATCTCTTTTTCTACGGGCAGCCATCCAAACTGCGAAAAGAGGTCGCAAGATCTCAAAAGCGGGGCTGTCCGTAGCGGCAATGTCTTTACTCCCATAGTGTAGATTTCTATCCAATTCTGAATGAAATCCGTCTGCACGCGAACCGAGAACTCAACATGGAAAGAGCCAAGAGGTTGAAACTGAGTTTTGTCATCAAGGATTGTGGATCTGTAACGAATTCCGTCAACAGATGGCCCGTCTCTCGATCTGTGTATTTTTTCAATTCCTACTATTAGTTCACACTCTCCCTATATCTTGTTCAAATTTTGCAATCGATTTTAAACTAACATCCCGATGAGCTGGAGACTCGAAACTTTAAACAGAGCTCACAACTAGATGACAATGCAATATTAATTCGCTTTCTTGTCTGTCATTTCATATTTTGCATGACGCATGCGCAGTACGTTTTTCATTATATCTCGAAAACTATTAACATTACAGACTCGGTTGTTGGGCATATGGTTGGCCCATGGGATCATCGAAGCACCCCCTATTTTAGCCATATCTTTGCGCATGCGCAGTGCATTTTTCATTATATCTCGAATCACCTAAGTAGGAATTGACTTAAAAAAAATTTTTTTATATTACTTTTTCGGACTGCGAACGCGATAACTCGAAAGACTGAAATTTTGCTTGTAATGTTGCCACTCATATTGTTGAACTGCATCAAATTTTGGTCAGCGGCGTAGCGCAGGTAAATGGCGCCCGGGTCATTATATGATTTTTTCGCCCCCCACCCTGTCATCATCAGCTTATTAGCTTACATAAATGGCGCTTGGGGCATGGGACGTTCTCGCCCCCTTATTCTGTTTGACTTTAAAAAGTGACAAATATAGTAGCGTTTGTCACTAGAGCTGGGTTGATACCCGGTTTTGCTTTATCAGGTACAGGTTGATACTGATACTCGTTTGTACCTGATACTTGATACGTTTGTACCTGATACTTTTACTTGATACTCGTTTGTATCTGATACTTTTACTTGATACTCGTTTGTACCTGATACTTTTACTTGATACTCGTTTGTACCTGATACAGCCAGTAACCGATCCCTTCCCGACGGGATGGAACTGAGTACTCGGCAATCGGGTAGTGATACAATATTTACCTACTACTACCTACTTACCTACTTCGGTGATCATTCTCGATCTATATTTTTCTACAATCTTATACCATGATGAAATTCTATCGAATCTTTTCCACAAAACTAATGCACAACAAATCAATCCAACACATGCCAATCCCAGCTCGGGAACCCTCGCCTATGCATTCCAATACACTTAACGAATAACAAATCCGTTTTTACTGATTACTAATGTATCAATCTGATACTGTGTATCATATTGATACTTTGTATAATATTGATACTTTGTATCATGTTGATACTTTGTATAATATTGATACTTGGTATCAGCCGAGCGAAAATGAACGCTGCAGAGGCTATTACCCAGCGGTATCAATCGAATCCGAGAACTGATACCAAGTACCTGATACTTTTGGTCTGTATCATTTTCGTGCATCTGATACTTTTGCGTACCTGATACATAGTATCAAGTTGATACAGTATCACCCAACCCTATTTTGTCACCGTGGCTAGTGCTGTAGTGAGGGTGAGTGATGCCCGGGAAATGGAGGAATCCGGCTTCTTGTACTTCGTCAAAGGTCCAACAAGAAGCAGAGATTCAAACAGGATTTTTTTCTGTTTAAGGGTCTGACATTAAAGTCTAACAAATACCCGTAATTGACTCAAAAAATCTTGGGAAAATAATGAGAATTGCCCGGGAAATAATGAGATTTTATTTTAAACCTTAATCGTCATCTGTAGCTACAAGCGTAAATGGCGCCGTGGGCATTGCATTATTTTTTAGAACCCTCTTCATATTTTGCTTTAAAAAAATAGCATAAATGGAGCTATGGTTCGACTCCATGGTGCCCCCTAAATTGAAGGCCCCTCGTCCCCCGGTCTCTCCGCCACTGGTTTTGATTCCAATCGAACGAAGAAAAGATGCCCAAAGTGTAAATTCTTGTTTACTTCACTCTTCTGCATAGCACAAAACGCCCCATATACGATGAAGTCGAGGGAGAAACCCCCCCCCCCCTGTTTTTTGTTCATTATCACCTGTATTATTTATTTTTACTTGTATTATCATTTTCGTTTGTAGATATCAAACTTTTTAACCTTCCAGCTGGCGCGCGTTTGCAAGACATACTTGCATTGTGCATCGCATTACATATTTATATCGTTCTTTTATAAATTTAAATGCTATTTTTACAAGGTGCGTTCGAAAAGTTCGGTGAATGGTCCCATAGTGGAATAACCGCGCTGGTTCGGATGCTGCGCTCACGCTTACGCAGTGAGAGAGATGGCAACCAGTGCCCCCTAGCGTCCAAATCACGACAGTTAAGCGGAAGTGCGCGCTACGACCAATTTAAAGAGTGATTGTGAGAAGGCCCGTCACTGAGAAATGGAGCAACGCGCGAATATCAAGTTTTGCTTCAAATTAGGCAGAACGGCGACGGAGACACACGAAATGTTAGTGAAAGTGGACGCAGTGAGTGAAAAGTGTGTTTTTGAGTGGTTTAAACGCTTTAGAGACGGAAAGGAAGATGTCGAAGATGGGCCGCGTTCCGGTCGACCACCAACAAGCACAACTTCAGACAACATCGAACGAGTGCGACGGATGCTTGCGGATGATCGACGGCTGTCTTTGAGAATGATAGCAGAAGAATTGAAGATAAGCCTAGACAGTGTGAGCTGTTGGCATGTCGTGAGTGTAAATTGCAGAGTAACGCAGATACCAGGCAGTTTAAAATACAAAATAGCTTTAATCCAGTTTACTTAAAAAAAAAAAAACAGACATGCTGCTGTCTTGCAGCTTACACACTCACCGACAGCCATCCATTCGACTGCTTGTTTTAAAAACACAAATGAACAATATATATAGATTGTAACAACCAATCAACTTCGACTAGTGCCGTAACTTCGGCTACGTCATGAAATAAACCAATGAGATGCTTTTCATTCAGTGACTGAACAAGTTCATTTGAATTTCCAACATGAGCAACATTATTCACAAACATTTGCAAAAGCGTAAGAAAAAGTTCTACGCTTTTCCGACATTGCGCAGGTCCAGCAACTTGCGACAACGGTGCTTCGAGCGATACCGAAAGAAGTGTTTGCTGACGCTTTCCAGCAGCTGTACAACCGATGCCAAAAGTGTATTGTAGCTAATGGTGATTACTTTGAATGCCAGTAAAGGTATTTTGTTTGTATACATTATTTCCTTTATTTTATGAGACCATTCACCGAACATTTCGTACGCACCTTGCATTTATACAATCTTTGTTTACTATTAAGCTAATAAATAAAAGTTGCGTTTATTTTTGTAAAACAATACGACATACATGTAATACGATGCGCGATATGTCGTAAAGGGAGGTTAAAAGTGTATTGCCCAGACAAGGTGTTTATTTGTTACGAATCTGAAATTGCTCCAGTGTAACTTTTGTGTTTTTTTCGTAAGTTTAAATCGTGGGGAGGGGAGAATTTAAAGTTGTTCGGGGTATGGCATTCGCGTGGGATCTCAGGGCCCGGTCGTGGAAGTGGTTGTACTCCTCCACCCCACTGGTTCCACAACCCCCCCGGCTCCCCGCCCCCGGGGCGCCCCCGGGGGCCGGCGTAATGTCATGTTTTTACTTTCTCGTATACGAAGTATACAAAGAGAAAGTATTGTTCTCCAAAAAATATTGTTATACAAAAAATTTTTTGTATTGTTATACAAAAAATTCTAACTCGAGATTTTGACGAATCTCCACGTTTTAGACCTCCCCTTGTCCGAAAAACACAATTTGGGAATTATGTCTGTCTGTGTGTGAACACGATAACTCGGAAACTATGAGAGATACAGGGATGAAATTTGGTATGTGGTCTTAAAACATAATTTGTAGGTTTCTATCCAATTTTGGACAAAATCCGTCCAAGGGAAGTCTGTCTGTCTGTATGTCCGAAGTCATGGGAACACTATAACTCAAAAACTGGAATAGCTAGATGGATAAAATTTTGTACACATTTTTTCGTCATGAATGTAGGTCCGTATAAAATTTTGGGCCAAATCCGTCAACGGGTTGACTGTCTGTCGGTCTGTATAATCGCATACTTGTTAAGCATTCGTTTCAAAGCTGATCTCCATGCGCATGCGTGCTTAGCAATCTCTGGTACCAAGCGGGAGGATTACGTCACTTTGTCCTCGAGACGGAGTTTGTGATAGATACGTTTTATCTCCCGTTTTGTTTTCGCTTGCTCGTATAATAGCGGATCTTGCTGGAGTGTGATGGAAAATAAATATTGCTGAGTTTTAATACATAGGCATCTCTTTTAATATGATTCTTCACTTAAATATTTTACAATCACTCTAATCTGCAATGAAAAACCTTCTGATATTCGTTGCATTCTGGATTACAGTAGGTTCGATTTTTTTTATCCACGCAAGTGGAGGGGAAACAGCACCTTTTTGGGGAAGTATACGAGAAAGTTTAGGGGAGGCCACTCCCACTGGTTTTGTTCGGCAATAAGGCCAACTATAAATCTTCGTTAGTTTCCTCTTTCGAAGAGAAACGCAGTTCCTTTTCACAGGTGTCATTTAATTTTCTGCATGAGTATTATCTGCTGGACTTCTTATCTCGAAAAATAAAAAGGCGATTTGTTTTCTGCTTATCTGAATCGGCCGTTTCTATTTTTGGTAGGCTCGCTATTCTCTCGGTTCTAAAGGTCTCAAAGAGTGAGACAACAAAAGACGAAGCGGGGGAGGGGGGGTGCAGTTTTTCGGTTATTCCCGTCAGTCAAAAGCTGATTTCGTTAGGTTTTCTGCCACAAGGTTTAATACTGCGCCACACAAGTGTTAACGCCTTAAGTAGTATGCCCGGGCATCGAATTACCACAATTTTAAAACTATGAATCGAAATTAAAGGTTCGATTTCTAATTTCTGGTTGGGTTTAGTTCCAAATGCTAACAACGGAAACGAACTGGGGGGTACCAGAATAGATCCCAAAGTCATTCACAGACGTTACGATTCGATTCAAAAATTATGTGGTATCAGTATACATTTCGACTGTCCTTTAGGTTCTCAAATGAATTAAAATGACACCCCATTCCCAAAATAGAAGGCGTCATCCAATTAGACAAGGGGTTCCCTACCTGTGGTACGCGTCCTCCTGGGGGTACGCGAAGGACCATGTGGGGGTACTCCAAATCAAACTTGTTAATGGCGGAAACAAGAAAACAAAAGGGATTAAAAAAAAGTTGTAGAATTTTATTTCTCCAAATGAATACTTTCTATTTAATAACTGTACCACCATTATTACTGAGTGTAATTTTTAGCTTTACTTATAAAAGGCAATGTGTGTGTGTTTGTCTGCGATGTCCAGACGAATCTTCTATCACACTTACAGCCATGAAATTTGACACACAGGTAGTCGTAATGGTGACTGAATGCACCTCGAAGCCGAAATTTTAAAATTTATTCTAAATAATTTTTTATTTAATGTTTTATTAATTGGTTGATTTTTCGCACTAATTTCTCAATAGAATGGTTTCGAATAATTGTACGACAAAAATAGATATACCATCGGAAAGAGCACGCGATTTCCGTTCTAATGAAGTTAGTTTTGAATTTCTAACGTAATTTACTGAATTTTGAGAAATTTTTAAGAAATAAGCAGTTTTGTCATCGGAATGTTATTTTTGTTTTTAAATTTGTTGCATCCGACTTTCTAATAACACTATTATTTTCAATTTTTTTCAGCTTATAACTGGAACGGTTCTGTCGGATTTAAAACAACAACGGTTAAAATATCTTTTCAATTTTTTTAAATTAATTTTTTTTTAAAGTTGGATATAATAGTAGGCGGTACTCCAAAACCATAAGAATAATCAAGGGGGAAAAGATTGGGAAGCCCTGAAATAGAAAGTTGAGAGAACAAACCAGTTAAGGGGTTAAACCAATATCTTTAAGCTTAATTCGGGTGTCAAGAGAGAGAGAGAATGTTTAACCCTCTGACTGCCCATTTAAAAAAATGCCATTTAGATGCAACGTTCGCAGTCATGTTCAAATACCGTTGAACCAAGCGAATTGTTATTTATAGGAAAAACTTTATTAGTATGATACTGTTACAAAGCTATAAAGTCCGTTTCCCTGAGATGCTAATCTTGGCGACAAATTTGGCGACAAAAGGAATTTTCTAGAAGGACCTCGAACTTTCAACCTATTTCTACTGCTTTCATGAACTTTCTAGAGATTACGTCACTTCCTACGCAATGAAGTCACTTCCTGTTGAAAAAGTATGAAAGCTAGCTCTCAAGCCAAGAAGGGGGAGTTGGAATTTGACCTGCAAGCAAGCTGGTGATCTAACAAGAAACCTTTGAGCGCTGCGTTTAGATTGATTGGTAGTCTCTGCTGTGAATTTTTACGAGTGCTGTTTTAATACTTGTGCTACGTTTCTCTGCTTGGAATATTTATAAAATAAAGAGCTTTATTTTTTTAATCCTGTTTATTGGATTGCATTCACGTACACTCACAAGACAATTTCTTTACATGTTAGTTTCAAAGCATGTTCAAATGCCGTTGAACCCAGCGAATTGTTATTTATAGGAGAAACTTTATTAGTATGATACGATTCCACGTTTTAAAAGTGCTAAGTAAACCCTTTAGCTTGCGAAAATCGGAGGATGCAGCAGAATATAAACTCCTGAGTCATCCCAGCTAAACAGTCGGAGGGTTAACCAGCGGGAGTGGTCTCCCCTAAACTTTCTAGTATACTTCCCAAAAAGGTGTCATTTTCCCTCTAACTAGGGTTGTTATACGTCCCGTATACTATTTGTCCCGTTTGCTTCCTAAACGCCGAGTCATTATAATTTTAAAATAACCTGCGCCCATTTTTATGATTATGTGTAAAAGGAAAATGATAACAATTATAAAAATTGCGTGAGTTCTAAATTTTTACGCGCGCTGAGGTGCTACAACTTTATTTAAAGTTTTTGAGATCGAAATCTTACTACAGATAACACGCATGATTTCACCATACCTTCCATCTGGAGATTGTCAGAACGAACTTTCGAGTCCGGGGTTGCCATAATTTCCGAAGCTACAATTTCGTAGACCGCCAAGGTCAAAAGCCAACTATACTAACTTGAGTAAAATAAGCGAAACGCTCGCCAACACACAGTCGCAATGTGCATTTTGAACCAAATATGCAATCTGAACATCTTTTTTTCAATGGATTGAAACGAAATTTGAGCACAGATCTATAATTAATATTAGGAAACGTCATACCAATTTTTATTTATTTAAGCCAAAGGGCATAGGAGATATAATTTTTACAAGTATGCGATTATACAGACCGACAAACAGTCAACCTTGTGATGGATTTGGCCCAAAATTTTATACTGACCTCTATTCCCGATGATAAAACTGTGTACCGAATTTTATTCATCTAGCTATTCAAGTTTTTGAGTTACAGTGTTCCCATGATCGCGGACACACAGACAGACTTCCCGTTGATGGATTTTGTCCAAAATTTGATAGAAGCCTACAAATTATGTGTCAAGTTCACATACCAAATTTCATCCCTGTATCTCTAACGGTTTTTGAGTTATCGTGTTCACAGACACACACACACAGACATAATTCCAAAATTGTGTGTTTCTCGGACTCATGGAGGTCTAGAACGTGGAGATTCGTCAAAATTTCGAGTTCGAATTTTTTGACGTTTACGATATTTTCTCTTTCTAGACGAGAAAGTAAAAAGGTATCAAAGTAAAATGATTTAAAGACTTGTACTTTGCAAATTAATTGGCACAAAGTACAAAATCACTTGTTTTCAAAAACTACGCCTTTGTTATAACGTGTTTCCCTACTTACTAAATAAATTGCTTATATTGTGACGACGACGGACAGTTTCTAAATACTTTTTTTTCGGCCCAATGCAGTTTTTCGGAAGAGTGCTTAGTATAAATCGAATATATTAGGAAAGACACGCTGGTCTGTAAATCTGTTTTCCGCATCTCGTTTTGAATAAAAAACATGTATTGAAACGGTGAATGACTCCGAAAGGTTTGAAAGTAATCGTCAAGATTTTTTTTTATACATAGTGGTGGTAGTGAAAAAAAACCAGCGGGAGTGGTCTCCCCTAAACTTTCTCGTATACTTCCCCCAAAAGGTGCCGTTTCTCCTTCCCCCGCGTGGCTAAAAAAATTCAAACCTACTGTGACCCAGAATCCAATGACTATCACAAAGTTTTTCATTGTATATTATAGTGATTGTAAATTATTTAGGTGAAGAATCAAATTCAAAGAGACGCGTGCCAATTAAAACGCCACTCTTGCCGGCTCAAGGAAAAAGTGACGTAATCCTTCCGCGTGCACAGAAATTGCTGTCAGTACGCATACGCATGGTTTCGAAAAATTAATTATGCAATTTGAACGCCTTTTTTCAATCTATTGAAACGAAATTTGGGCACAGATCTACAATTAATATTAGCAACCGTCGTACTAACTTTTATTTATCTAAGCCAAAGGGCTTAGAATATATAATTTTTACAGGTATGCGATTATACAGTCCGACAGACCATCAGCCCTTCAACGGATTTTGTCCAAAATTTGACAGAAACCTACAAATTATGTTTAAAGACTACATACCAAATTTCATCCTTGTAGCTCTAATAGTTTTCGAGTTATTGTGTTCACAGACAGACAGACATAATTCCCAAATTGTGTTTTTCGGACTGAGGGAGGTCTAAAACGTGGAGATTCGTCAACATCTCGAGTTCGAATTTTTTGACGATTACAATACTTTCTCGTTGCATACTTCGTATATGAGAAAGTAAAAATATGTTCCTAAATTCGATATCTGAAAGGATTGGTGCATTAATTGCAGCGAATATAAGCTTATCCTTACTTTCAGATACAGAATTAAACCAGCTGACGCCGTCATAAACTTTCAAGCAAGCGGGAATTTGCGGTTTATTTTGTATTTTAGCTCCGAAGAAAAAGTTTTCGTTTGATTTTAACGATGAATTTAATTGCGTTAAAAAATAGCGCCTTACTAGAATTCGGTAGATATGCGAGAAGGAAACGTTTGAAATGTAATCGGCCCTATTTTGAGTTCTGTTTTCGTCGAACGAATTGATAAAAGTACTTATTTTTGATTCTTAGCTGTGTTTCCGGTATTTCTGTCGACGACCAGTTGTCAGTCGTTGATAATGGTTCTGGCCTTCCAGTGGTCGGGTCGGCTCTGTTGTTGCTGGCACGGATGAATGGTGGTGTTACTAAGAATGGTTTTTATTTTTATCAAAAACTCCTTGCTTTAAAGAATACTTTGTTATTGACTTGAGTTCTGGTAAGTTATTTCACAATTTTAAGAATACATTTCTCTGCTATAATTAGACGTAATTATGCGATCGGTACCCTATTGGCATTTCATCGCTTAACAAACTTTTTGAAATTTCAAAGAGGAAGAAAATATTCAATTTTTGGCAACAAGAAATGAATATTTTTACTTTCTCGTATACGAAGTACACAAAGAGAAAGTATTGTAATCGTCAAAAAATTCCAACTGGAGATTTTGACCAATCTCCGCGTTTTAGACCTCCCCGAGTCCGAATAACACAATTAGGGAATTATGTCTGTCTGTGAACACGATAACTCGAAAACTATGAGAGCTACGGGGATGAAATTTGGTATGTGGTCTTTCAACATAATTTGTAGGTTTCTGTCAAATTTTGGACAAAATCCATCCACGGGAAGTCTGTCTGTATGTCCGAAGTCATGCGAACACTATAACTCAAAACCCTGAAGAGCTAGATGGATAAAAGTTGGTACACAGTTTTATCGTCATGGATGTAGGTCCGTATAAAAGTTTGGGCCAAATCCGTCAAAAGGTTGACTGTCTGTCGGTCTGTAGAATCACATCTCCAACGAATCCACTGTCTCCACGCGCATGCGTACTGGACGCAATCTTCTGTGCACGATATTTATTGATTCCTGCTTGGCGCTTTTTTTCATCCGATGCTTCATGCGCATGCGTACTGGTAGCAATCTGTGCACGCGGGAGGATTATGCGACTTTGTCCTTGAGCCAGCAAGAGTAGAAATCGGAACGCATCTCTTCGAGTTTGATTTTTTACTTAAATATTTTCCGACAGTCATTGGATCCTGGGTTACAGTAGGTTCGAATTTTTTCATCCACGCGGTGGGAGGGGAACAGCACCTTTTTCGAGAAGTATACGAGAAAGTTTAGGGGAGACCACTCCCGCTGGTTTAACTTTTCTTTCACATCTGTTAGGAACATGCAGTCTTGTGTTTATGTCAGATGTTAAAAAATTTCATGAATAATGTATGCTCTCGGATTCCGAAACCCGCCGCGCTTTTGCGCATGCGCCAGCCGGAGTTGATATCACCAAAATAGGAGTGAAGTGAAAAATGGAGGGGGAGATGTTTGCATTTCACTTAGCGTGATCTAATAAAGAGCTCCGGAAACGCGCTCACGTTACTCATTGTCGTTCGTCATACGAGTCACTATATCAGTGTGACCGAATTCCAATTTGTTTCACAGCAAAGTGCTCATGCTAGAGATTCTCTCTAATCCGACACTCCCACTAGTCCGACACATCTGTTGGAACATGTTACTTAGTGATGAGTCGTTCTTTCCTATTGAAACTTCAAACTTTCCCCCTTTCAGTACGTGATTTTTCTATTGACCCTTTGTAGTCAGGACACTCTCTATAATCGGACAGGTGTCCTGTATGTGTGTCCAGGGTTCCCATGCTCCTTGAAAATCATTGAAAACTCCTTGAATTTTATTTTCTTTTCTCAGGGCCCTGGAAAAGTACTTGATTTTTTTTGTGGAGTCCTTGAAATGTCCTTGAAAAATAAGCAAAATGTCCATCCAATTTTTGGGGGGACTGAAGACAAAACCATTTTGTGACTTGCTTTTGTCTTGAGAATTCCACCACCAGAAAGAGGGTGTTTGTTCGGGAACGCCGTCAACCATCAATTTACTCTCTCTTTGTTTTAAATACCAGCAACCGATTTTCTGTGCAATGAAATCTGTTTTCAAAATGTATGTTATTTAATTTCATAGAGACAGGGAAGTCTGTGCTCATGTGAGCACAATAACTCAAAAACTTAAATAGCTGGATGGATAAAATTTGGTGCACAGTTTTATCATTAGAATTGTAGGTCTGTATCAAATTTTGTATTTCAAAAATAAAAATGCTAGCGATTAATTTGACTTAAATTTATCATTCGCATTTTTATGTCTAAAATACAGTAGAGTCTCCCTACAACGAAGTCTCTCTACAGCGAATTTCTCCCTATAACGAAATTTTTAATCGGAATGTTAAATAACATTCAAAATATTCTCCATATAACGAAGTGCTTGTCTCCCCATAACGAATTTTTCAGAGGTTTATCTTTTCAATTTTTGTCATTTTTGAAGAAAGTTGATAGTTTCTGTGCAACCAATTCTCTCACACGTGCCTGTTTCTGGAACCACTCACTCTTAAAATGGGAAAATTTTTCCAAAAATTTAACATCACAAAATGCAAAGCAATGTAAAATAAACGCAAGTACATACTAGTACATATTATTATCTAAATTGGTGAATTGTCTTCACTTTTGAGCATTTTATTTATACAATAAAAATTAGTATAATTTTAACAAATTTATAATATATATATTACTTCATTTTTAATTCAAAATCATAATTAAATACATTTGCACTTATCGCACCTATTGAAAAGTTTGGAACATTTACTTAAATAACTGCAAAAATCTCTAATCTCCGTATAACGAAATTTTCTCTATAACGAATTTTTCAATTGGAACCAAGCGATTTCGTTATAGGGAGACTCCACTGTATGTAATTTTATGGTCCTTGAATTTTCTTAAAAAGGTCATTTGAAAGTCCTTGAAAAGTACTTGAATTTTTTTCCTCAATAAGGAGTGGGAACTCTGGTGTCGGATTAAAGTGAGTCTACTGTGATGCAATAATTAATCATGGAGCAATGTACGATTTTGATTTTTCTCGCCAGTGTTCTACGAAAATTATGATCAAAATGTGTGTTTTTGCCAAATGTGTGACTGCTCTCAATTAGAGGTTACTGTTTACAGCAAGGTTTGTTAAAATGTTTTCCATCCCGCGACGCCCTTTCGGGCAAAATAAAAAAAAAAATTCTCACGTTCCCGTTTCATTCGAAAATTTTTTCAAAACTTTAAAAAACAGCTGAGAAAAGGAGCCATTTACGATTGCTAAATAAAATAAAACAGATTTAATATAAATGCATATTCAGTTAATTTTGCCGAAACTTTCCTTTCAAAATCATCTATAAAAAGAAGGCTTTGTGAATGTGTTCTTCACGCATTTTAGGGTCTGCAACCGCAGTTTCGGGAATCCTGGTATAAAGCAACACTTCCCTCGTGCAAGCACTTTTTTTCCCTCAGTGTGCTGTATTAAATTAGACCGAGAATAAGTTATGCATTCTGAGAATTTCTTCTGTATTTTACCTGAATATCCGTCAGCCTTCTTGGCCGAAGACTACTTTACTCTACGACACACTCCTGACTCCAGAGATTAAAAATCTCCGGTTTGCGTTTTGGATGGGTGCGTGTAGTGGAATCTTTATTGATTCTCAAAAGAAATATATATATAATTTCTGCAGAAGGTTGGTGCCTATAAATTTCGAAATAATGTGACGTAATCGATTCCTCAGGTCGATTGGCATTTGATTGTTGGAATTCCATATCTAGATTGGCTTTTTCATAGTAATAGTTTTTAATCTTATTAGCATCCTGTATTTCAATGTGTGAATAATATTAGCTTATATTGTTTATTATATTTAATTTTAAATAAGAGTTTAATAGGTGTATATGATGAAAATGTTATTTGAGTTATAATGGTTTAAATATATATATAATATGTATATTAAGTACAACAGTTACATGTAAGATTTCGTTTTACAGATGGCCTCTCACAAATATACGAGGCATTGATCATTTGAATACAACACTAGTTCGTAATTCTTAAATGGATATTAGTAGTAATATTAGAAATGCATAAAACATTTTTAAAAAAATGAAACACTAACGATAAAGACCTAAACAGTAACACTTAAGTATGCGAAAACATAACATTAAGCTTGAAATAGCAGGATGTTTCACATCATTAGTTAAGTTATACTTAATATTTTTTAACTTTAGCTCTGAATTTGAACTTCTATTATAACACTGGATAGGAACTGATTGCTTACTTATACAGATAGCTTACTTATAGATAATATGGAACAAAGAGTATTTAGTCTCATCACAATGTTTACATTTTTCAATAAATGATTTTTGCTTATTTCCACATAGCGTTTAAGGAGCTATTAGATTAATTAGCTATAGCAGGGGTGGATCCAGGCTTTTTTTAGGGGCCCATTTTTGTGGAAAAAAAAATTGTTTTTGTGAGAAAAAAAAATATTTTTGTGAAAAATTTTTTTTATCCTGTAAAACCTTCAATTTTAGCAGTCATATTTGTATATTTTACGTTTAATATCAAAAGTGTTTCATTGAACCAAGTATATGCAGTAATTTGTTATAATACTGAAAAAAATACTCGTATATATATTTTGTGCAATGCCTCATTCAAAAACTTTAAAAAAAGAAGTAACGGTAAAAACTTGAACTTTAAGATGGTATAAAAATAATTTTAAAGAGTTAATTTGCTCCGAAGTTACTGCGGAAAAACGGTTTCGGCTAATTTCTAATTAACTGACTATTTAATTAATATTTTCACTTTGAAAAGTTGACAGTAATCTACCCCTTGTCTTAATTAATAAGTGTGCAAAGTTTGGTTGAAATCAGTGGCGTGGTTTAGGAGGAGATGTGGAACAAACATACATATAAAAATACAAGCATACATAACCATAATGACTTTTATTTATATTAAGATTGCAGTAAAAATTTCGAAGAAAAAGTTATCTAAATTTGTTATGATATAGCTAGTTATTATTATATTTTAAAAATCTCGTTTCACAACCGATACGAGAGTTTTACCATCCTAGTTATGAACTTTTTCACATCCGTTTGCTGCTTTGTTTGATAAGTAATTTTCGAAGGCGCGAGCGATGGCGAAATAGATGAGCCCGCATTCGTTTCTTTTTTCTCAGAACTTCACTCGATGTTATCCATTGTCAGTACGGCGTTTATCAGTCTTGACTCACGCGACACGCGAATGCACTCTTCCGGTGAGCAAATACATAGGCAGTTGAAGGCTTACACTCGTGGAATTATGTTTTCGACACGATAATGCTTATGGGCTCGCTTTCTAACTGTCAATTGCGTCATGCAAAAATCGTCCAAATCGCCAAAACTGTACAGGCACCCATTGCGTTTCGGTATTTGCTTGCCGGAAGAGTGCATTTGCGTGTTACTGTGCCAAAGCTGTACAGGCAGCAGTGGCGTTAAGCAGGTCATTCACATCTATTCCAAAATGGAATTTTTTAACACGGGAAGAAAGAAGCAATCGTCAAGGTCGAAAACTTAAGAAATTTGGAAGAATTGATTTTGATTGGTGGAATTCCAACCAACTCAAAATCCAAGACTTGATGCGCCGATTCCAATTTGAGACCCCGATGCGAGGCTAGCGGCACATCAAAGGGTCTGCCTACATTGGGACCTCGCATCGGGGCTAGAAAATTGGAAATCCGCCGAGTTGGGGGGGGGGAATCGAAGCGCACTTTGAAGCCTTCGTAAATGATGTGCGTAATTTTTCGATTCGGACAAATTGCATAGCTAGCCTTCAAAAGAATGCCCAGCTTTAGAGTCTGCACGACGGGGGTAGGTGTCTGGACCTGCTGTACAAGGGCAGGAGCGTGGTGATGACCCAGATACAAACTCCTCCCCTTTGGTGCCACCCCTGTGTAAAGGGAAGGGTGTTGGGCACACACACACATATATATTTTAAACCATTAAAACTCAAATAACATTTTCATCAAATACACCTATTAAACCCTCATTTAAAATTAAATGCAATAAATAATATAACCTAATATTATTCACACAATGAAATACAGAAAGATAATAATATTGTTAAAAACTATTACTATGAAAAAGACAATCCAGATATGGAATTCCAACAATCAAATGCCAGTAGACCTTAGGAATCGATTATGTCGCATTATTTCGAAATTTATAGTCACCAACCTTCTGTGAGGGCCAATTGTTGGAAAAAGGGAACAAGTATAGGAGTAAATATCCAAAATATATTAAGAAAAGAACGAGAAAATTAACTAAATGCTTACTGATTCAAAGTCATAGCAAAAAATGCCAAAAGCTGCATACGAATTACAGTTCCTCATTTATTGTGAAAATATTTCAAGTAAAATATGTTATATATACTATATTAAATCATCATTAATAATTAAACTATAAATTTATATTTTTAAGAACGCTATATTAACCTATTTTAATTTGATATTAACATTTAAATAATGATGTAATTCTTCATATTATCATTTGCAAACTATTTCTAATAATAGTGGCGCCATCTACTAATGTTAAGATGTACTAAAATCTAACTGAAATCAAAAGATATGGATATTTCAAATTAATCAATTCTAATGTGCTATTAATTTAAAAGTGTTAATAATTTTTTTAATATAAGCAAGCATGAAATTAATAGGAAATCCATATATCAGATTATTTTCAATAAATGTATCTATATATAATCTGTGTTTTTTACTATCTGTGATTAAAATATTGCTTTTATGTAAATAGTTCAGGATTATGTTTCGAAAGATTTGAATACTTATATTGCTATTCCAAAATGGTAGCCTATTTATATTGAACATAAAAGTTATATACCAAATTTCACCTGCACGCTGGCTTCCAAGAGTTAAGATACAAACTTTTATTTTTGTGTCTAATTTGCAAACAAATGAACATGAAAATTGGATCATGTGTACATTAAACAGTTATTCAATGAATGTTATCTAATTTTAGTATCAAGCATGATATGGAATTAAATTATTAGATCTTTCGTACGAAAGTCCACTGTCGGAGAAAAATAATAAACGAAAGATATCTGTTAAAAAAAATAAATAAGTTGTATCGAGGAGTAATTTCTCCCTTAATTTAAACTTCCTTTCATTTATGCTGTCGGACACCGACATACGAAACAAAGACCACGCATGGCGAAACGCTCGTTCAAACTCATTTAACGATCTCGGAGGGTTGCTTGAAGCAGTCGCCGGTCTTGTGAGGTAGTCCCAAAGATGCTCTATCGGATTCAGGTCCGGAGATTGAGCCGGCCAGTCCATTCGCTCCGAACCTTGATACACAAAATAATTCTCCACAGGTTTATCTCGGTGAGGGCGAGCACGAAAATGATAAGTGTTTTACCAAAAATTTTTTTTTGTTTCGTTAATGTAATTGTATATTTCGTTTAATTATGAGTAGAAAAAGTGAAAATATTTTGAGTTTATAATTTTGTCCACCGGTGTATATTAGTTAGTATTATTTACTAAAAAGTATTTCTTTTCTTTTTATTTAAAAGTAACAAACGAGGCAATTCGAGAAATTCAATTAAAATTCGAGACGTTTCTTTCTATCTGGAAAAAAAAGAGTGCAAATTCGGAACTATCTCGACTCATCCTATCCCCGTCTACTTTTGTTGCCAATCTTATAAAAATAAATTTAAAATAGAAACAAAATCGGTTGCTATTTACACTAAATCAAATATTAAATAAAAAAAAGATAATATTTATAAAGATGTCTTAACAAAATGGTCTGTTATTAAAACTAAATTATAGAGATGTCTTAACAAAATCGTCTGTTATTAAAACTAAATTGTAGAGATGTATTAACCTAAAATCGTCTGCTATTAAAACTAAATTAAATTGCAATGAAATACAACAGAACTGCACACAAATGTAAAATACTATTTTAAACTTACGAAAATAAAGCGGAGCATTCTGATTGGTTAGTTTTTTTAAAGAAGTGACGCAATAAATTGACGAAATCAGTCCAGGTTTTGAGGCTTAAGAACTCCATACTATTTTGCAATAACTCTCCAATATTTCGGTTAATATATTCCGTTTATTTTAAATTTAATAGTGACGGTAGAGGGGCAGACGTGTTTTGATGACCTATCTAGACGTCATAAGCTTTCATGTGAAATAAATATTGTCGAAATCGGTCTGGTGGCTGGGGCTCGGTGAGGGCTTCCACAAGGTTTTTTTCCCCAGAGACAATGCACAATGGCTTAGTGTTTTTCCGATTTCGTTCGAAAATGGAGGGTGGTGTGGTGCAGGCGATCCTTCATGACATATCTAGACGTCATAAGCTTTCATAAGAAATAAAAATTGTCGAAATCGTTCTGGTGGTTGGGGCTGGGGAACTGCGTGAAGGTTTTACCAAATTATTTTAAATATATAGATACTGAACTAATGCTTTGTACTGTAAGCCAAGAACAATAAAAAAATGTACTTAATATTACTGAGTGTACTTTATCAACACTGTTTCGATAAACGAATCTTGCTTTTTATCTCGCGAGTTAGGAAAGACATGCCTTTGTCGGAGATTTGCTCTTTTTTCATGACAAGAACAGGATAACGATTGCGCTTGACATGTGATGCCCCACGTGTTTCGGCTTCGAAACTATCTCGCAAAAGGGGAAAGAAACAGCCTCGCTTTTTTTCTGTAGACACCTGCCTGAAATACAAACGACACTGAAGGCGCTGTCACTTCGAAAGCACTTTTCTCTTCGTCAAAATTTTCGTTCCGATTTTATTACTACCAGGAAAATAGTGAAAAATACATAAATAAGGGGTGCTCCAAAAATGTATATGCTTTTAATAATCGATATACTTAACCCCTCAATGCTCGATTTTTCATTTCAAAATAAAAAGTTTTTGGCATGGGAAGTTCACAAATAACAACAGAAAAAGACACAAAAAATATTTAAAAAATGGCGGGAGGCTGTCCTTTTTAAACAGACGCTGATGTTAAAGGCGTAGGACTACTTTACTCGCGTGATACTCTTTTCCGAATTTTTTTGTAACTTCTGTTGTTACCCTTTATCTCTAAAATAAGACATTAGTTATGTTTTTAACATGTGTAGTTACCGAGATAGAGAGGATCTCCCATAGCAATTTAGTGGCGTTTTGGCTTGTGAATCAATTTCCTTCCTGGGACCCCAATGGGAGGAACGTAGTCCTACGTTAATAGAATTGGGATTTTCTTAAATTGAATTGAATGAACGTATCCAATAACTATTTCTTTTTTATAAAACAATAAGAAAAGTATTTTAAAAGTAATATCAAGTGGTAAATAAGTGCAGAAGAGCAACTGATGAAATCATCCAGGATGCAAGACTCCTTTTAAATGCTAAAAACTGCGTCACTATGTCAATAGGTGAATCATGAATTGAATAACTGACTACCAGACTTATCAGTAATAACTGTGCCGTCCATGGAAGATGGAACGATTGATTATTGTGATGTTTTCTAATCTGATACAGCGTGTACGAGTGGGCGAAAAATCTTCTATTCATTATTAACACGAAAAATCAATTATGTATCAAATTTGATACGGTACGCAGTGAAAGGTTAAATGATCATTACGTGAAGAACCAATAACGTACGTCGGAAGTTTCATAATTCAAATTTAATACAAGATAGCGTCGAATCTCGTCAGTTGTTGGAAGTGTTCGACCTGCCAAACGTTCCCAAACATATCAGTAGGTATCTGAAGGCATTCTGTGTCAACTTGTCGATTGTATAAACCTTCCTGGGAGCATTGCTTGTTGGAGTGATGCCGGTGAGTGTCGGTGGAACTCTCTTCGCCCTTTGATGATTGCACTAATGCCGATGGTGTAAATTAATGTGCATTTTATTAATGAGGAACGGTGCTTTACTGCACTTTGTTCTACGGGGTACTCGGATAGCTGTCTCTCCTGCTGCCACGAATCAAAACCAGTGGGAGTGCTCTCCCCTAAACTTTCTCGTATACTTCCCGCAAAAGGTGCCGTTTCTCCTTGCCCCGCGTGGTTAAAAAAATTCCAACCTACTGTTATCCAGAATCCGATGACTATCAGAAGGTTTTTCATTAGAGTGATCGAAAAATATCTAGGTAAAGAATTCAAAGAGATTAAAACGCATCTATCGAGGTTTCACTCTTGCCGTCTCAAGGACAAACTGACGTAATTCGCTCCTTTCGGGAGCACAGACGATTGCTTCTGTACGCATGCGCGTGGAGATGGCGGATTAGTTTCAATGGTAAATTATACAGGCCGACAGACAGTCGACCCTTTGACGGATTTGGCCCAACCTTTTATACGGACCTACATTCATGACGATAAAACTATGTACCAAATTTTATCCATCTAGCTATTCAAGTTTTTGAGTTATAGTGTTCGCATGACTTCGGACATACAAATAGACAGACTTCCCTTTGACGGATTTTGTCCAAAATTTGTTAGAAACCTACAAATTATATGTAAAGACCACATACCAAATTTCATCCCCGTAGCTCTAATAGTTTTTCGAGTTATCGTGTTCACAGACAGACATAATTCCCAAATTGTGTTTTTCGGACTCAGGGAGGTCTAAAACGTGGAGATTGGTCAAAATCTCGAATTGTAATTTTTTGACGATTACAATACGTTCTCTTTGGTTACTTCGTATACGAGGAAGTAAGAAAGAAAGACCAAGATTTCCTTCTGCAAAATATTTGTTTGCAGCTGTGCACAGTGTCGCACCTGTCTGTCAAGGAACTCCCGCTTCGTCGTCTTGACATTCACGAGTAGACTTCTAGCTCGCAAACTTTTAGGTATGGGTTTTTTTGTCTCTTTGTGAAAGTGTCAGCCGTACGTTAACTTTCTTCTCTTGAAAACTTTCTGTAACTTAGTTTATCCAAATCTGTTTCTCTGCACAAGTTCGTAGTGAATCCTTTCAAGGGCCTTTTTTTTTTTCTTTTCTAGTAGTGCTATAGTAAAATGGCTTTGGGATTGAGATTCGATTTAGAAAAGAAATTCATTTTGCGTATTAAATCACATTCATTTGTTGGTGACTAATTTTGCTAATTAATAATGAATTACCGAGTACAGACTCTTCGTTATG
>BGPR01011015.1:0-21967 GCA_013235015.1 Araneus ventricosus | reverse complement strand
CTGATTTTGCTAATTAATAATGAATTATCGAGTACAGACTCTTCGTTATGGTCTGAGAAAAGAAATTGGAACATCTAGGTTTCAGATTCATCGAATAATTTAGTTGTGAGAACTTAGGCCAACTGTAAAAAATGCATTTAAACATTGGTGAATATGATGGTAAGTATGCTTACCACGGCCTAAGAAAGGGTTAATATGAAATTTGTGCACTGCCTTCGTAGAATGAATGTTGAAAAAAAAAAAGGACGGGAGGCTGTCTTTTCAAACAGCCGCTGATGTTATAGGCGTAGGACTACTTGACTCGCGTGACTCTTTTGTTTCTCGAAGTTTCTCTTTGTTTTTCGAAGCTTCTCGGATTCTCTTTGTTACTAGCGATAGTCTTTTGTTTCTCGAAGTTACTCGCGATGCTCTTGTTTCTCGAAGTTACTCGTGATTCTCTTTTGTTTCTCGAAGTTACTTGTGATTCTCTTTTGTTTCTCGAAGTTACTCTCAATTCTCTTATGTTTCTCTGAAATACTAATGTATGGAAAATTGGCGAAATAAAAAGAAACTAAGGTTACAATGAAAATTGTTTTATTTCTTCATAAAATATTTTACAGTGTCATTTCTTTTGCTTTGAATTCTTCACTCGTGCGTGGATATGTTTCAATTCTGTGTAGGATCGGTCGATGCTATGAAAAGTAACATACATAATTTAATAATTCGGGACTAATGTTTCTTGTAAAAGTTGAATCAATATATGAATTCCCCAGAGTACTAGGATAATTTGTTGACACCATGTTCAAATCAAAATGCTTCTTCATGAAACCGAACGCTTTCTCATTCCTTATGACATCTGCATTAAAGTCACCCATAACAATAATTGGAACGTCTTTATCTATATGAAACTCTTCATCGATCAGCAAACTTGACTCTGAATATTTTATAAGTGCGCTGAATAAGAACATTTTCAAATGGGATGCATCTACTACAGGATGAATGTAAACAGAAGATGGTATACAACGCGACTGACCATTAATTGTAATCACCAATTCATGCGTATTTTTTCCCAACTTTGCGACTCTGTATTTGCTGAACTACAATTCCGGTTTTCGATTTTTTTGTAACTTCTGTTGTTACCCTTTATCTCTAAAATAAGACATTAGTTATGTTTTTAACATATGTAGTCACCGAGATGTAGAGGATCTCCCATACAACGTTTTTTGTGGCGTTTTGGCGTGTGAATCAAATTCCTTCCTGAGACCCCAATGGGAGGAACGTAGTCCTATGTTAGTAGGTGTGCTGTTACAACTTTTATTTGTTTTGGAGTGTACACATTCATTAGTAAGGGTGCGGCTGGTTTTTTACTTTCTCGTATACGAAGTATACAAAGAGAAAGTATTGTAATCGTCAAACAATTCGAACTCGAGATTTTGACGAATCTCCACGTTTTAGACCTCCCCGAGTCCGAAAAACACAATTTTGGAATGATGTCTGTCTGTCTGTGAACAAGATAACTCGAAAACTATTAGAGCTACGGGGATGAAATTTGGTATGTGGTCTTGAAACATAATTTGTAGGTTTCTATCCAATTTTGGACAAAATCCGTCAACGGCAAGTCTGTCTGTATGTCCGAAGTCATGCGAACACTATAACTCAAAAACTTAAATAGCTAGATGGATAAAATTTGGTACACGGTTTTATCGTCATGAATGTAGGTCCGTATAAAATTTTGGACCTAATCCGTCAACGGGTTGACTGTCTGTCGGTCTGTATAATTCTACTTTAGAAACAAATCCGTTATTTCCACGCGCATGCGTACGGAAGCAATCGTCTGTGCTCCCGAAAGGAGCGAATTACGTCAGTTTGTCCTTGAGACGGCAAGAGTGAAACCTCGATAGATGCGTTTTAATCGGTACGCATCTCTTTGAATTCTTTACTTAGATATTTTTCAATCACTCTAATGAAAAACCTTCCGATAGTCATTGGATTCTGGATAACAGTAGGTTCGAATTTTTTTATCCACGCGGGGGAAGGAGAAACGGCGCCTTTTGGGGGAAGTATACGAGAAAGTGTAGGGGAGAGCACTCCCGCTGGTTCTTCCATGCTTCATTGTTTTTGTTTCGTTATTATTCTCTAAATAATCTTTTAGATATGCAAGCTGGTTGAATAGAATCTCGATGTTGCCAATACGGATGTTTCTTACCTATAAATATGCAATAGTACGTTCTATTCCTTCCTATTCAGGTCTCACGCGGAGTTTAGGGAGAAAACGGGACATTTACGGGATTGAGTTGTGAAATACTGTGACAATCCCTTTTATACGGGACGTATGGCGACCCTAGACCTGATGGATGAATTCCATTGACCACTTCGATATTGATTGCCGAGTGTGCGACTGTCCACTTCGTATCCAGAATGCGCGTCTTCCTGAAATTCCCGTCTGTCGCGCGAAGTTTGTAAAACCAGTTTGGATTTTTGTAGCTTCAACTGTTGAACGAAACCTCGATGCAAAACTTTCGTTGTGGCTGTCCCGCCCGCTGGAATTGGGCCATTATGTGTTACGAGTTCTTTTTACTTTCTTGTCCTTTGGAATTTGACACTGTTCCAAGTCTGCTGAGAACTTGTGGGTCCATTAAGGCTGTTGTCAATTGAATTGAAAGAAGTCTTATCCGACTTTGCCTCCTACATGTTTGACCGGTGAACCCTGCGCGGGGAAATCTGTACAGGGTTGATTCAATCTCTTTTTCTATAGGATCTAGTGCTCCTTAAACATCAATGGACTATCGATAGCTTAGGGTTTCCGGAGCTATCGACTGAAACAATCGATAGTACCGACTTTCTCAAAACTATCGATACTATCCTCCCGGACAATACTATCGATAGGCGCATTTTCAGTCGATAGTTTCAAGACTATCGACTGGGACTATCGATAGTTTTTAAACTGTCGACTGGCAGAACACCTATGGATAGTACGGCCGGGGAGAAAACTATCGATACTTTTGAAAGTCGATACTATCGATAGTTCGGGAAAACTATCGACTGCACTATAGATAGTTGAACTATCGATTTTCAGGAACACTAATAGGATCCTATTGTATTAAAAAGAATTAGAATAGAATTTAGTTTTAAACCCCAATAAAAATTCTGCCTCAAAAAGTGTTGCAAGCAGAGGTTTTGACGCGGCAGCGCAGTCGTGCTACCTGTATCCTATCAGTTTCGATTGTAGAAGTGTTTTACGAATGCTTCTGCGTTGAGCTCAGTGAATAAATCTGAATAGTAATCGCTAACGAAAGCGAGTACTTGAAGCAATGAATGTTGTGTTTGGTATGCGTCACTTTAAGAAATGGACTTATTGAAATAGTTAACAATTTGTTAGAGTTTTCTCTTACGTGTTAATTTATTTATAATCGTCCTGTTTTTTATATTGCATAAATGTTAAATATTATTTTGAAAATAATATTTAAATATAATTATAATATAATTAATTATAGTTAATTTTTATATATAACTAACAGTACGCGCACGGCGTTGCCCGTGGAATCAAGACTTTACAAAATGAAAAAAAAAAAAAAAAAACCCCCCACAATGACATGAAAAATTTTGAAAACAAAATCAAAACAAATGATACACATTATTTGATTTTCCTGCTTATTTTTTCTCGTGCTACAGTACAGAGTACGTTAATCCAAAACAATATTGCAAAATTGATTATTATACTTCAAGCAAAATATAAAATTGAATCCGAAAATAATAATCGAAGTAATTTATTCAGGTGAAGGTCATGACGTATCCTGCGCGTCCGCCAATCAAAATTGGCAGCAATGTTCCGAAGAAGTGCCGCGCGAGGAACTCGATCGAGAAAAATAACTCGCAACCGCCCAGAAAAAAATTAATTAAAAAAAACGGGAAAAGATATTTTAACCGTTCTTGTTTTAAATCCGACAGAACCGTTCTAGTTATAAACTGAAAAAAATTGAAAATAATAGTGTTATTAGAAAATCGGATGCAACAAATTTAAAAACAAAACTAACATTTAGATGGCAAAACTGGTTGTTTTTTTAAAAAAATTCTCAAAATTCAGTAAATTACGTTAAAAATTCAAAACTAACTTCATTAGAACGGAAATCGCGTGCTCTTTCCGATGGTGTATCTATTTTTGTCGTACAGTTATCCGAAACCATTCTATTGAGAAATGAGTGCGAAAAATCAACCAAAACAACACAAAACATTAAATAAAAAAAATTCTAGATTAAATTTTAAAATTTCGGCTTCGAGGTGCATTCAGTTACCATTACGACTACCTGCGTGCCAAATTTCATGGCTGTAAGTGCGATAGATTCGTCTGGACATCGCAGACAAACACACACGCACACACACACACATTGCTTTTTATAAGTATAGATATTCATATATATTTTATTATATGAACCCTATTGATTGATGTATTATTGTAATGCTGTTCCGATGTATTTCAGCATAGCGTGAATAATCGCGGAGCCTTCTTTATCAAAAATAATATATTTATTGGACCTCTTCCACAGCACAAACATGTAAAACAAACACATACACTTATATCACTGACTTGCATCGAATTTCATCTTCAATCATCATTATTCTTTTCCGTTGCTAGGCAACGTTAGCAAAAGACAAATATAACGTTGCCACACTATTTTTATAACCTTTAGAAAAGAATTAATACCAAACGATTATTTTAATTAATTTCTTTTTCAGCCAAACGATATTTTTAACTTAATTTCTTTTTTGACCAACCGATTTTTTTATCTAATTAATTTCTTTTCTTTAAATATATTAATAATTCGACAAATATATATTTTTTTATTCGTTACGAATATTACAACCGTTTTGCTAATGATGTGTGAGGAAATTATTTTAATTTTATATGGAAAATGTCATGGTAAATGATAATGGTAATTGATAATTGAATTTGTTTTTGTTTTATGTTCTTTTGCTTGTTCTATTATAATTGCGATGTGACGACATTTTTTAATGTGTATTCTATGTTTTATGCTGTGAATTATTTTGAAATTTTAAAAATTATGAATGTAATGCAACACACAAAGTTGTTTAAGTGGAAAAACGTGCTCATGGTAACTGTCATGCGTGTGCTTTTTGTATGACGGTGAAATCTTAATGTGTACTGGTATGCGTTACATAATTTATGGATTATTTTTCGGAAGTAATAAAAAATGGCGCGAATGTTACGAGTTATTTTAATATTTTTTCAGAGAAAACTATTTCAGAATGTTGGCCATGAAAGTAACGGAAAAACCACGCTGAAATTCGTTCTGATTTCTTGAAAAATTATAGGTTTGGAAAAAAATTTCCTAATGAACTAAAAACCGTATGAAATAAAACTAGAAGAAATGTGAAGTATATCTTTAAAAGTTCATCAAATTTCTAACGGAAACTTATTGCATCGAATTCTTGTTTGAGATGACAGACGCTTTTCTTCTCTTCGAACAGGAAAAATTACTTTCTTTCTAGATTTAAAATGCGCTTTGTTACGTACTGGGTTCTTAAAATGCTCGAGTCGAAATATGGGATGCAATTTTTTTTTTTTTTACTAAGAGCGTAGTGAATATTGTGTTTTTAGCTTTCGGACATTTTGTAATAGAATGCTTGTGGAGAAAAAAAGAATTCGTTGGGCTTCGGGGGTTGATATTTGCGTGTAACATCTTTTTGTTAAATTGCAGAAAACGGAAAGGAAAATTTTACAAAGTTGTGTTTTAAGTTATCAAGATTTTAAATCGAATTATTAATCGTAATATCAGAACTAGATTCTAAATTAACTCATCCTGAACCTTAAAAAGTTGGAAATTTTCTAATAAAAACTTTAAGGAAACAAATGAAAATAATTTAATTAATTTTAATTAAAGCGTTCGCTTCAAACTTGATTTCCATGTGTTCTTTATAATGATTTATGTAAATTTACATCATTGTGGTTGAAGAATAAAATTTAAAAGCGTAGAAGTGGAATTAGGTTAAAGGAGAATTGATCTTGCAACTACTTTTTTGAATTCAGGTTGTTGTTTCGAATTCGGGTTATTACGAATTCGTTGAATATAGGAATATTCTCTTTTTTCAATTCCTACTATTAGTTCACACTCTCCCTATATTTATATATCTTGTTCAAATTTTGCAATCGATTTTAAACTAACCTCCCGATGAGCTGGAGACTCGAAACTTTAAACATAGCTCAGAACTAGATGACAATGCAATATTAATTCGCTTTCTTGTTTGTATGTTTGTCCGTTTGTGTGTCATTTCATATTTTGCATGACGCATGCGCAGTACGTTTTTCATTATATCTCGAAAACTATTAACATTACAGACTTGGTTCTTGGGTATATGGATGGCCCATGGGATCATCGAAGCACCTCCATATTTCAGTCATATCTTTGCGCATGCGCAGTACATTTTTCATTATATCTCGAATCATCTAAGCAGGAATTGACTTAAAAACATTTTTTTTTATATTACTCGTTTCTCTTCCAGAATGAAACAGCTTTTTAACACGTGATTTCATTGAAGAAGCGAAGCCACCCAACTGAGCAGGATGGACGTGAAGCGAGTCACCATATTCTGCTTGTTCAGGATATTCCTGCCCTTTGCGCTTTTATCAGGTGAGTTTTTTTCACAAGTTATTTTTTGAATATTTATGTTATCGGTAGTGAATCTTTATGTCCTCTGTGTTTAAAAATGGGAAGAGCCCTGGTGTAAACTATATTTTATGAAAAATCATCTTACTAGATTCAAGTGTTTTTTTTTTTTTTTTTTTTTTTTTATCTCTTGAACTTCGTTTCAGAAACTAAACCTTTTTTAGGCCTCGAAAGGTATGCTTTCCGTTAAATCTGTCTATTAATATACAGAATGTACACACCTATCGTCGTTCAATAGCTAATTTCGAAACCGTTAAGAGACAGACATTTAATTCCAACTGGAAAAATGCTTTAAATGAAGGGAAGAATCGTGTTTTTTGAGTCACTAAATATATTTCTGAAAATGTTACAAATTCTAACCAGATTTAGTAATATATTCTCGACACACTAACATTTTCAACAAAAAAAGTTCCAATTTTCTGCGACTGAAACTGACCGAGTTATGTAGCTTTGAATATCGATGACTTCAACCACTTTACACCATTTCAATAGCCGCATCGACGACGATCCACCCATCAATGCGGAACACTTGCTCGACAAGGCCGCCGATTGGTTAAAAATCGTGAAACTCGAAGCTCCATAACTCGCTCAGTTTCAGTCGCAGAAAATTGGAACTTTTTTTGTTGAAAATGTTAGCGTGTCGAGAATATTTTACTAAATATGACTGATAGGACCGGGGGACCGTATAAAAATTATAATTCGTAACTTCTTCAGAAATACATTTAGTGACTAAAAAAAACATAAAACATAATTTCCCCCTTCATTTAAAGCATTTTTCCAACTGGAACTGCATGTCTCTCTGTAACGGTTTAGAAATTAGCTATTGGACGACGATAAGTGTGGACACTCTGTATATACTATAGCCTCCAAAAGTTAAGGTAGAACCAGGTTTTGTGAAACCATTTTAAAACCATTAACCCTTTGAGTACTGAATTATTTGGAGATTTTTATGCCCATGGGACGGATTTAATTTGTCGCTATATGGATTAATATGTAAAAGTAATACATTTTATTTGGAATATATATTGGTGATATAAATATATTTTTGAAACAGCATTTTAGTTACAAAATATAAATATTTATATAGAACAAGAACCAACTTACAGTCTAATAATTTTGTACCGTGTGGTATTTTTCAAAACGTGTCTGTAAATGCAAAGGTACCTGGCATTGTTTGCATTGCCAAGTGGTTTCTTTTCTTATTTTATGTTTATAACATACGCGACACCGTTCTGTAGGATGTTTCTTCAATTCTGTTGCCGGAATATTCTCCGGAAAATGGGCCCAATTTTTCGCTTGCAAACGATGTGGCTCATCGCTACTTGTAGGACGCCCACGGATATTATAGTTTGACAGGACCACTTGCGCCAATAATTCTTCTGAAATTCAGATGACTCGTCCACCGTAACTTCGCCCAAGTAAGCAGACGACGAGTCTCACTCGTCAAAGGTACCCAAAGGGTTAACCAACTTTAAAAAAAAAAACATTAACCCTCGTACTGCCGGTTTTTTTGAAAATCGCTACTTAGATGCAACTTTCGCAAACATGTTCATATACTGTTGAACCGAGCGAATTGTTATTTGCAGGCAAGGCTTTATCAGTATAACGGGCCGCGGTGGCCTAGTGGTAAGGTCTCGACCTCGGGACCAGAGGGTCGCAGGTTAGAAACCCGATTCCACTGAAGATCCGCCGTGTACGGGGCCTGTTGCACGCTAAATCATACGTAGTGGCCAAACGTCCTCCCGTTGGTGTGGCGCGGAAGTTTGGAGAGGGGGGTGCCAGCTCAGGTGTCGTCCTCGTCATCTGACCGCGGTTCAAATTGACGAGGTCCGTCCCTAAATAGCCCTCGTGTTGCTTCAAAACGGGACGTTAATATAACCTAACCTAACCTTTATCAGTATAAGACGATTCAAGTCTTTAATAATAAAAAGTAAACGCATTAGCTTGCGAAAATCACAGGATGCGGAAGAAAATAGACTTGTTTCCTACCCGCGGAAATCGTGGGATAAGCAGTCAGAAAATTAATCCAAATAAAGGTAAGAAATTTGGTTTATATGAAAGACGCTGGGTAACATTAATTGGATTAAATGAAAGAAGTATGTCTACCGTTTATTACTTTCTCGTATACGAAGTATACAAAGAGAAAGTATTGTGATCGTCAAAAAATTCGAACTCCAGATTTTGACGGATCTCCACGTTTTAGACCTCCTCGAGTCCGAAAAACACAATCTGGGAATTATGTCTCTCTGTGAACACGATAACTCGAAAACTATTAGAGCTACGGGGATGAAATTTGGTATGTGGTCTTGACACGTAATTTGTAGGTTTCTATCAGATTTTGGACAAAATCCGTCAAAAGGAAGTCTGCCTGTCTGTATGTCCGCGGTCATGCGAACGCTATAACTCAAAAACTTGAATAGCTAGATGGCTAAAATTTCGTACACAGTTTTATCGTCATGGATGTAGGTCCGTATCAAAGTTTGGGCCAAATCCGTCAAAGGGTTGACTGTCTGTCGGTCTGTACAATCGCATCTCCACGCTATCGCCACGCGCATGCGTACTGGACGCAATCTTCTGTGCACGATATTTATTGACTCCTGCTTGGCGCTTTTGTTTTCATCCGATTCTCCATGCGAAAGCGTACTTGGTAGCAATCTGTGCACGCGGTAAGATTGTCCTTGAGCGCAGAAAGAGTAGAAATCGGTACGCATTTCTTTAAATTTGATTTTTTACCTAAATATTTTCTGATAGTCATTGGATCCTGGGTTACAATAGGTTGGAATTTTTTTATCCACGCGGGGGGAAGGGAAACAGCACCTTTTTCGAGAAGTATACGCGAAAGTTTAGGGGAGAACACTCCCCGCTGGTTTTCTTAAAGAAATTGGTATTTTTATAGAAGCCGGTATAAACTATGAATATCTTGCTTTCGTAATTTGTGAACAATTCCTATGAATCCTCGCTTCATCTGTCCATCTGATTCGTTATTACGGCAGGCTATCGGGTGTTTGATTTGACAAAAGTTGATGTTGCTAAGAGCTTACTGCATGACCCAAAGACTCTGGGGTCAGATTCGAGAAGATAAAAACTTCAACAAAATGTCCTCTTTTTCAGGAGATTTGTCTTCTTGCACCGCAATTTCTTCGAAGCGGAATTTCCTCAAATTGCTGCCCTGTCCTTGTTTTTTTCCCGTCGTGGTCATTTGAGTTACAGAGTTGAAACTATAATATCAAATTTTTTGTACCAACTCTACTTTTGTTAATCCTGTGCAATTGTCAAATACATTTAAAATACCAGTTTTATCTTTCAAAGAAAGTGTTTTGCGATTTCGAGACATCTTGGAACGGAAATACAGAAAAACGTGGATACTCGAGGGGGAGGGAATTCGAATATAACGTGCTTAGCAGACAGGCCAGCCTGGTGAAGTGACCCTTGCATTGCCCGTTCCATGGGATGTTCCACCCTTCACTTGTCATTTATTTGGGAAAAAGGTGTTATCTCCCTCTGCTCTCTAGGAAAAGTTTCCCCCTTCATTGGAACGGAAAAATAATGACTGAGGCAAAAATGTGTGAATTTTAGAAAGTGGGGAAAAGACGTATATACTTGCGTACTTTAAGCAGAAGTGGCGTTGACGGGGGGTCAGGGTCTCCCCGGCAAGGGGGGGGGCCACAACCTGCTAAACATGGAGAGGAGCGTCATGATGGCTCTTTCAAATTTTCGCCAGACCTTTATTTATCTACTAGTTGAAGAGCCCGTTGGGAGAACGGGGTATAGAAATTTGCCCCGACTGGGGAACAGCATTCTTGACAGAGTGGCCCTGCCCCCCGGACACCCCACTGGCGCCTCCTTTGACTTTAATTACTTTATCATTACAATGTTGACGAATGATTCGGGACTGAGGAGAAACGAAGAAGAAATGCAAAACATCGCATGAATGAGAAATGTATGTTCTCGGATTCCGAAACCTTCCGCGCCAGTCGGAGTTAGTTATTTTCACCCGAATAGGGTAAAAGTGAAGAATGGAGGGGGAGATGTTTATATTTTACTGAGCGTGGTCTAACAAAGAACTCCGGAAATGCGCTCATTTTACTCATTGCCTGTTACCCCTTTATAGTGTAAAAACTACCAAAAGTGCTAGTCTCTGGATATTGAAACGAACAGTATGAACGGAACTCTACTGTAAATAGCGAGGTGCTTTATGCAGTAGGAATATAGTTGCTACCGTTTAATAACACCCTAGGTGCAAGCATGGACTCCAATCAATTAATTTTATCTTGCCATTTGAAACCAGTTTCATTTCGTACATCAATCCCGGCGTCAAAAATTCATTGACGCGTCATCAACAGTAGGAAACGGTGTTTAAAAGGGTTAATTTATTTCCGTATCGCCAGCGGATCATTCTCCTAATTATTTAATATTCATGGCGCGTCTCTCGGCAGTATGATCGATGGGGTTGTGAGCGATCGACTCGATTTTGAATCCTGTATCCCGCACGCACTTTTCTGCTTTATTTCACCTTCTAGTTATTATTCAGTGAGAGTTAATTGTCGCGGAAACGGCAAAGGTTGGTCACCCGATGGCAAAATGGGAATAATTTGTGGCGCAGAGTCGCGAAGGAAGGATTTCGTTCCGAGTATTGGGGTTAATTCATGCTCACGTGATAAACGTTATCACTCTAACTGCGTATTTGTTTAAAATCACTATTTAGATGCAACGTTTGCAAACGTGTGCCAGTACCGTTGATCCAAGCGAGCTGTTATTTATTTGCAAAGTTTTATTAATCTAATGTGATCCAACACTATTATTAGTAGTCTAATACGATCCAACGCTATTATTAGTAGTCTAATACGATCCAACGCTATTATTAGTAGTCTAATATGATCCAACGCTATTATTAGTAGTCCAATATGATCCGACGTTGTTATTATTAGTCGAATATGATCCAACGCTATTATTAGTAGTCTAATATGATACAACGCTATTATTATTAGTTTAATATGATCCAGCGCTATTATTATTAGTCTAATATCCAACGCTATAAAAGTTATAAGTTAACAAAATTAGCCTCTGAAAATCGCAAGATACCCCAGAAAATGCACTTGTTTCAAACCCGCGGGATACGCACTCGGAGAGTTAAGGCGACCTTCGCCATTCCAAATTCAGAATCCATGGCACATCACTCAGTTTATTCTCGTTGCTTTAAGAATAATTCCTTTGCTGTTGGAAATGATTGTTCAATTTGTTTTTGTTGATACAGGGTGTCCACACTTATCGTGGTCCAATAGCTAACTTCTAAACCGTTAGAGATAGATAGATAGTTCCAATTGGAAAAATGCTTTAAATGAAGGGAAGAATTATAATTGATATTTGAATGAATAAATATATTGCTGAAAAAGTTACGAAGTCTAACTTTTTATACAGTCCCCCGGTCCTATCAATCATATTTAGTAATATGTTCTTGACACTCTGACAATTTAAACAAAAGAGTTCCTCTCTTCTACGACTAAAATTGAGCGAGTTATGAAGCTTTGAATTTCATGATTTTTAACCAGTCGGCGGCCTCGTCAAGCATTTCATATTGATGGGTGGATCGTCATGCATGGATGGGATGGGCATGCGCGTGGAGATAGCGGATTGGTTTCAATGGTAAATTATACAGACCGACAGACAGTCAACTCTTTGACGGGTGTGGCCCAAAATTTTATGCGGACCTACATTCATGACGATAAAAGTGTGTACCAAATTTTATCCATCTAGCTATTCAAGTTTTTGAGTTATAGCGTTCGCAGGACCGCGGTCATACCGACAGACAGACTTCCCATGGACGGATTTTGTCCAAAATTTGATAGAAACCTACAAATTATGTTTAAAGACCACATACCAAATTTTATCCCCGTAGCTCTCATAGTTTTCGAGTCATCATGTTCACAGACAGACATAATTACCAAATTGTGTTTTCCGGACTCTGGGAGGTCTAAAACGTGGAGATTCGTCAACATCTCGAGTTCGAATTTTTTGACGTTTACGATACTCTCTCTTTGTATACGAGAAAGTAAAAAGGTTGGTTAACAATGCGCAGAAAGGTTATATGGTGGAAGAAGGGGATTTTCCCGAAAGACCCGTGACTCGAAGTGGAAGTGAAAGTACGCTTATTACCATGAAAGTGGAAAAAATTAAAATATTACATATATATATTCATTGAAAAAGCTAATCGAGTGAGGGATTGTTTAAAAGGCGTATCAGTGTCGGGTTTTGTTTCGAAAACGAACCAATCGTTGCCATCGGCAGAAGAGAAATTAACATCTCTTTTGCCGCTACGTATCTTAGCGTTTTATGTATATGGATAGTTTGCCCTGCATTTGAGACTTCAAACGGCACTTTCGGTCTGAATGAGTGCCATTTGAATTTAGTTGCTGTTCAAGTATTTGTGCTAATAAACTTATCGCTTCCAAAACACTATGGAGATAAGTGCGGGCTGATAAAAGCGAAATCGGTTGCAGTATTGCAACTGATTAAAAGCGTCCCCAAAAAAGCTCCATTCTCTCCTGCCCGTCCTTATTTACAGTCTTCCGATGATTTGTTGACAAAACAATCGAGTCGTTTCCGCCATGCCTGTTTGTGTTTGGATAAAATGATTCGCGTCGATTATTCTTATAATTTAATTAATGATGTCAAGTGTCGCTCGCAGCATACATGTTGAAGAGGGCGCGGGTATTTTGGAATGCGCCAGGCTGGCTGGAAAATATATCCAGTAATTTTGGATAGCTTTTCTCTAGTGTACTGTAAGATCCCCCAAGGTCATTAGCGACCAATAACTTTTTCCCGTGCCATGGGTCACTTAGCAGAGCAGGTGTCTCGGCGGGAAGTCCAGCCTGTCACCAACGGACAACTCGTTAGTGGAAGTGGTTGATAGGGTCATTTAACTCCAGCCTGAGAACCCGCTTGCGACAGGAAAAGGACCAAGAGGTAAGGAACCAATAATGGCTCGCTGAAATAGACTCCACCTACAAAATTTGCGAGGATTCGTGGAGAGGCTTTTTGACCGCTCCCCCAGTGGGAGGGAGATGAGGGTTAAAAAGAAAGGGAGATTTTGGAAGAGGACAGAAAACGAGCAAGGGCTCGTCGTTCTTGAGTGATGACAACGATAGACTGAGGACTGAAATCTCGAGTCTGGTCGACGGGAGACAAGACATCATTCGTTTAGGCCACTCGTAGAAGTGGGCCTGTTTTGGTTGTGTGACAGAAGGAAGACGGAACTGTAAGCAATTATTCCATAATTTTCTTATATTTAACCAAGAACATTGTAAAATAGAACTCTTGCACGCACGTGCTAATAAAAAAGAGTATTTCTTGGCTCTGGGCCTTCCTCCCAAGAGTTCTTAGCTGTCAAACACGTCACAGTACGTAGGTGGTTCAGAAAGTAAGGCGACAATTCCTCTGAGAAAATAGGTTTATTCACACAATAAAGGAGATAGACAGTGGTAGAAAAGTACTGGTACGTATCACTTTTCCATATATTCACCATGGTTGTTGAAGCATCTGTGCCATCGGTAAACCAATCTATCGAAACCGGCATACTAGAAATTGGGGTCCAGGTTGGTGAGCCATTTAATGTCGGCTTCCTGAACTTCGGAATCGGTTCTGAAATGGCGAAGTGCCAGGTGCTTCTTCAAATATCGGAAGAGATGAAAATCACTTGGTGCGAGATCCGGACTTTAGGGAGGATGTTCCAATGTCTCCGTGGTGGACGTGCTCGACAGTTCTTCACTCCTGTTTTCGGGAAAGAAAATCGATTTCCACACCTTTTTTAGTGACATTACACTCGCACCTTATAGTTCCACTAGTTGGCGATGAATTCCATCTGGGGATGTTTTCTAAAGCTCGAGATAAAAACACCTTACTGCACTTCAATCGCCGACTATATATCCGTCAAAGCCACCATTTTCTAACAGAGATTTCGGAGCGCTACGGCAAAACTGGCTCCATCTACCGGTGGCGTGTGAATGCTGTGATCGTCTATTCTATTTTGACATGAAATTCAATTCGCACGGGAGATTTGTGCATCTGTGAGAGCCCTTGTTACTTTACTTTTTGAACCCCTGCATATGAACAAAGCGTGCGTTTACCGTTTTTTCAAAAGCCATCCACTAGCGATCGATTGTTAAAGGGATCTTGTGGATCTTTTCCAGGCTTCGTTATGGGAAATACGACAGCAGATTTCTACTTATCATGAAAAATATTCTGCTTCCAAATCCTGTTAAACATGAATAGATTTTGAAGGGAGCTAAGCTGTCAGATAAATGCCGCAACATGCAATAGGTAATTCCATCAGGATCCGGTGCAGTCTGTTTTATGATAGATAATGTCCCACGCAGCTCCAAGATGGTAAGATCAGTATTTGAGGACAAATTGATTGTCGTCCTAAAGCGCAATTTAAGGCGGTCTGTGCAGGTTTTTATTGTGAAGGGAATATTTTCTCGTAACTGCTTGCTGAGTATACAGAGGAGATTGTGTGACATTTGCGTACAGTGGCAGATGCGTACAAGTCTTTCACTATCAATCAATGAGCTGTGACAGTCGGTTGTGCGGCACTTGCGTACAGTGGCAGATGCATACAAGTCATTCACTATCAATCAATCAATGAGCTGTGACAGTCGATTGTGTGACTGCGAAGAATAAATCTTCTAGATGCATTATTAACTGGTAAATGAAATCTACTGTTGACAGAAAAGATACTCATCAAAGATTTGAACTATACAATAATACACGTAGATTTCATTGATATGTGAACTAATTGTAAAAAGTTCCCTCAAATTTATATAACACACTCTAAAACAACAAAAACTTTCATTTCTACATAAAAAAATTTTGATTTTTCGGTCCGCTTTGCTAAATATTCTTGCCAGTATCTATAAATTCTTGCAAACCTACACGAATCGAGTCATATAGGTAGTGATGTAGGTAGTCTTACAGGTTTATATCAAATTTTGGACAAAATTCGTCTACGGGAAGTCTGTTTGTCTGTCGGCGTTCATGTGAACACTATAACTTAAAAACTTGAATAGCTAGATGGGTAAAATTTGGTACACAGTTTTATCATCACGAATGTAGGTCCGTATCAAATTTTGGGCCAAATCCGTCAAAGGGTTGATTGTCTGTCGGTCTGTATAATCGCATGCTTGTAAAAATTATATCTCCTAAACCCTTTGGTTTGGATAAATAAAAATTGGTATGATGGTTGCTAACATTAATTACAGATCTGTGCCCAAATTTCGTTTCAATCGGTTCAAAAAGAGGCGTTCAAATTGCGTATTCATTTTTTTTACTTGCGTACTTTCACCAAAATCTCTGCGCATGCGCAAGCTATTCAGCGATAGGGAACGAGGTCATTTTTCTCCTTTCTTTTCGCTCGCGCACGCCTCGCATTAGCGGAGCTTTAGAGTGTGATAGAAAATAAATATTACTGAGTTTTAATCGCTACGCATCTCTTTGAATTTTATTCTTCACCTCAATATTTTACAATCGCTATTAATCGACAACGAAAAGCCTTCTGATAGTCATTGCATTCTGGGTTACAGTAGGTTCGAATTTTTTGGGAAACAGCACCTTTCTGGAAAAGTATACGAGAAAGTTTAGGGGAGGCCAGTTTTTTGGTGATTAAATTTGAAATTTTTTTTTTTGGAGAATTCAAAATTGATTCATTTCGAAGCCAAAAACTGGTTGAAAAATATGGGCCCGAATATTTTCGTGACGTCACGATTCGCCCCCTCGCAGTTTTGTAGACAGCCTGCTTCATGAGCTGTTGAAGATGCTGCGTGAAAGCGTGACCCACCCCAGCCGCTGACTCCGCAGAAAGGGCCGCCTGCGATACTCGTTATGCCCGTCGTTTATGGTTCCCGGATCGATAAAAAGTAATGTCCGTGTCTCTGTCGTAAATCCTCCTCCGCTCTTTGTTCCTTCCATCGCTTTTGAAGGCATTTGTTAGCCAAATGGCCCGTGCGCTCTCCAGGTATTTTTAACTAGCAGTACGCACACGGCGTTGCCCGTGGAATCAGGACTTCAACAAAATGAAAAAATAAATAAATAAAAAACGCCCACAATGACACGAAAAAGTTTTGAAAACACAATCAAAACAAAAGATACACATTATTGATTTTCCCGCTTATTTTTTTTCGCGATAAACAATATTAAAAAATTACAACGTGAAAATTATTATTCTGCAAGCAAAGTAAGCGAGATGAATAAATACGTTAAGATACTGCCGAAAATAATAATCAGTCGCCCAATTCAAGGTTATGACGTCACCTCCCCTTCAACTAATCACATAGCCCGCTGCGTTCCGGAAGAGTGTTCAGCAGGTTTCACGCCCTTAATTGCTAACTGTCAGGTTTATCGTAATGATCGTATTAATATTAACAGACGCACCCATAACTTTGGAGGCACTTGCATTTACATTAAATCCACCATTGAACATCATCGTGTTCCTACTCCGGAACTGGTGTCAATGGATGCTACTATTGTCGAAATTAAAATTGGTAGTCACCCACCAATTAAGATCATCTCGGCATATGCGAGAGCCGGCATGACTGGTGGGTTCCCTCTGGTGGACCTGCAAAAACTTCTTAAATCTGGCCCAAATGTCATCATTGCGGGCGACCTAAATGCAGCCCATATTGCCTGGAATAGTCCTCGAACATCTTTCTACGGAAGGAAATTGTTTAACTATTTACAAGGCATTAACGGTATCAATGTTTTGGCACCCCATTCCCCCACCCATATTAATCTGCATACTTGGGATGCCGTTATTGATCTCGCAATCCTCAAAAGAATCCCTTTCCACTCTCAAATTAGAGTGAAAAATGACCTTAATTCTGACCACCTTCCTGTAATTCTAACCCTTGACACTGGAAGTTTTCCTATCTATTCTCCAGAGCACTTCTCCACCAACTGGGAGAACTTTCGGCATATATTAAGTTTTAAACCCCTTCCCCCCTGCAAAATTACTAGCAATGATGACGCTGATAATGCAGTTGGTTGTTTAAGCAAAATTCTAAAAGAGACACTTGCGGAGGCCTCTACTCAAAAATTTAACGATCCACCAGAGAAGCTTCCTATTGGCATTCGCGACAAAATTCACCTTCGCAACTATTTTCGGAGGCAATGGCAAAGAACCAGAGACCCCGAATTTAGACGTGAATTTTATAGAATTAAAGACGAAATTGCTGAAGAGACTAAACGACACCTGCTTCAGAAGCGTGCTGAACAAATAGCATCACTTACACCAGATTCTCGTTCCCTCTGGAGGAGATCAAAGCTGCTTCGCAAGCCTTATTCCCCCATCCCTCCACTTAGAGGTGAGACTGGCTATCCAGCACTTGCTCCCATTGAGAAAGCAGAGGTTTTAGCGGACAGTCTTAGAAAACAGTTTGAGCCAAATACTGACCCCATTTTTGACAACCCAATTGTGTCGGGGAAAGTTCATGAAGCAGTGGAGAGTTTTGCGAACTCACCACATATTAACAACCTGAGTTCGGTTACAGCGTCTGAAGTCTTTGACTTCATTAAAACACTGAAACCGAATAAGTCACCAGGCTTGGACCAAATTTCTAATCGCATGCTTAAAAATCTACCCCTTAAATTTATTCTTTACATAACATTCTTAATGAATGTCTTAATGCAAAATTGCTACTTCCCCAAATGTTGGAAAACCGCTGTGGTGGTCCCTATTCCAAAACCAAATTCAGATTTGTCACTTCCTCAAAATTATCGTCCAATCTCATTGCTTAGTTGCTTGAGTAAAGTGTTCGAATCAGTACTTCTCAGACGTCTGAATCAGTTCCTCGATGATAATAATATTATTATCTCCGAACAATTTGGCTTCCGTAAGAAACTCTCCACTAATCACCAGCTTGTTCGAGTGACAGAATTGATTCATGACGGTTTCGAGAAGTCTGAAACCACAGGTGCACTTTTTCTGGACATAGCCAAAGCCTTTGATAAAATTTGGCACGATGGCTTATTGCTCAAGCTCATGCGACTTGGAGTTTCGGCTCAATTAATCAAAATTCTTCGCTCGTACCTAACTTCTCGTAATTTTCAGGTACGAATTAATCACATTATCTCCTCCCCCCGTCCAATCCTTAGTGGCTGTGCTCAGGGTAGTTTACTCTGTCCAACGCTTTTCAATATCTGTGTCAATGACATACCTAAGACTCGCAGTTGTCATTTAGCGATTTTCGCTGACGACACCGCTATTCTCACGAAACACAAAGACCCTCGCACCATCATTACACGTCTTCAACATTATATCTCTCAGCTCCAGCTCTGGCTCACGGACTGGAAAATTAAAGTAAATCCTAATAAATGTGCGTGCCTCCTTTTTACCAGAAAACATTATATTCCGCCCTTACCCAGTCTTGAAATTTTTGGCCAACCAGTTCCTCGTATTTTTGATTATAAATACCTGGGACTTCATCCTGACCCTAAATTAAGTTTTAATATTCACATTAATAACGCCATTCAAAAAGCTACCATAGCAAGTACCCAACTTTCTAGTCTCGTAGCTCGTTGGAGCACACTTCCTATCAAACACAAGATTCTGCTTTACAAAGCAATAATACGTCCAGTGCTTTATGTATGGTTCCCAAGTCTGGGGATCAACATCACTAATGAACATCAAGAAATTGCAAGTTTTTCAGAACAAGCAACTTATGCACATCGTTAATGCTCCATGGTATGTCCGACGTAAAGTCATTCACGACGACCTCAAAATTGAACCTATTTCGGAGTTTATCAAAAAAACCTCGACTCGTTTCTTTAATAAAATTCCCCAGATTCGTAACGAGCTGTTGCAAACACCAGTTTATGACCCTGCGCTCCCCAGTTCAAGGAAACGTCCTAGAACTGCGATGGATGCGGTCTTTGTTAACTTCCCACAAGTCAAAAGACTTAGAGCAGATCCAACTCCTGCCAATCTGGGTGTTTAAATTTTTTCTAAATTACCTTTTCAAACTCTGTTAGCTACGTTATGCTACGCGCGATTTTTTCTGCATTACCCACCACTTTTTAAATTATCTCCCAATTTTCACGTGCTAAATGTTTAGATTTCTTTTTAATTTGCCATGCCAGCAGCAGTTTCTTTGTTGTGGGTTCAACGGTCAACGTATAATTCCTTTAATTAAATTATTCCCCCATCATTCCTCTCCCCTTATGAACCATTGCTTTCTTGGAAGCAATCAGTGAGCATTGTTCCTCTCTTTTTCAACTTAATTATCTCAAAAATCTTCACTCGGTTATGTCAAAATCTTTAATTAAATTCCCTTTCCTAAATTATGATGTGGAGGTGCACGTGATTTCTTTTCACAAAGCGGGACTCCGTAATCTAACCCACGTTGACGTTGGAGAAAATTAGCTCGAGAAAAATAACTTTCATCTGCCCAGGAAAAAATTAATAAAAAAAAAACGGAAAAAGATATTTTAACCGTTCTTGTTTTAAATCCGACAGAACCGTTCTAATTATAAGCTGAAAAAAATTGAAAATAATACTGTTGTTAGGAAGTCGGATGCGACGAATTTAAAAACAAAACCTTTAGATGCCAAAACTGACTATTTTTTAAAAATTTCTCAAAATTCAGTAAATTAGTTAGAAGCTCAAAACTAACTTCATTAGAACGGAAATCGCGTGTTCTTTCCGATGGTGTATCTATTTTTATCGTACAGTTATCCGAAATCATGCTATTGAGAAATGAGTGCGAAAAATCACCCGAAACAACACGAAACATTAAATAAACAAATTTCTAGATTAAATTTCAAAATTTCGGCTTCGAAGTGCATTGAGTCACCATTACGACTACCTGTGTGCCACATTTCGTGGCTGTAAGTGCGATAGATTCGTCTGGACATCGCAGACACACACACACAAACATTGCCTTTAATAAGTATAGATGCGCTCTCTCCGCCCACGCCTGGATTTCTTATAGGTAGGGTCGCCATACCTCCGCATGTCACCGTCTTTCACTCCTCGTCCGGTATTATTATTTGACCCCTTTTCTCGATGCTGGCAACACTGAGATTCTATTCAACCAGCTTGCATATCTAAAAGATTATTTAGCGAAAAATAACACCAACCAAAACTGACAAGCAACTATGAAACTGAGTACGGAAGAGAAATGGCTGAAGACTTTTTGCGGATACAAAGTACAGGGTTATTCAAATTGAATAGTCCGATTTCAAAATGCTATATCTGTATTTTAATACGTGAAGAAAAAACTTTGTACCCCTTTTTACTTTCTCATATACGAAGTATACAAAGAGAAGGTATTGTAATCGTCAAAAAATCCGAACTCGAGATGTTGACGAATCTCCACGTTTCAGACCTCCCCGAGTCCGAAAAACACAATTTGGGAATTGTGTCTGTGAACACGGTAACTCGAAAACTATGAGAGCTACGGGGACGAAATTTGGTATGTGGTCTTTAAACATAATCTGTAGATTTCTATCCAATCTTGGACAAAATCCGTCAACGGGAAGTCTGTCTGTATGTCCGAAGTCACGCGAACACTATAACTCAAAAACTTGAAAAGCTAGAAGGATAAAATTTGGTACACAGTTTTATCGTCATGAATGTAGGTGCGTATAAAATTTTGGACTAAATCCGTCAAAGGGTTGACTGTCTGTCGGTCTGTATAATCGCATACTTGTAAAAATTATATCTCCTAAACCCTCTGGCTTACATAAATTAAAATTGGTCTGACGGTTGCTAACATTAATTATAGATCTGTGACCAAATTTCGTTTCAATCGGTTAAAAAAAGGCGTTCAAGTTACTTATTCAATTTTAAAAATTATATTAATTCTGATATAACTCTTATTTGATATTGAATCCGCATCAATGAATCAACATAAAATAAAAAAAAACTGCTAAAAAAACCTGTCATAACTCCTATTTGATATTAAATCATCACAAAAGAATCAAAATAATATCCGGTGTGTATGTTAATTTGTAGATGGACTGTCTAGTCAGAATCTCTTTTGATACGCCCACATTCCTGAGCGGTATCGAAATTTCTGGCCTATTCTAATATAGATACTTTCGAAGTCACTAAAATAAGTTATATATTGGCTACGTACTTTTCAGAGGTAGCATACAAATTTTTTTCTGCTACTTGCGGTTTACGTGTGTGCCATTTTATATTAAAATGTTAAATTATATTTTCAATTTATTAACTTGCTTTGGGAGCATATTTTGAATGTTTTCCATTCCACCACAGAGATTAATCCTCTGACTGTGTAATTTTTAAAAATCATTAG
>BGPR01011014.1:37124-50223 GCA_013235015.1 Araneus ventricosus | reverse complement strand
AGTTATTCAATGGAAAGAAATGCTGCGAAAATAATTCTCTGTATTTATATGGGATGTACAGTCTCGGTAAAAAAAAGGAGCCATTATTCTGGCTAGCATTATTCTGCGATCGTTTATTGGGCATTAAAAAAGTTACCGATCTTCAGTAAATAACGTACATTAAAAGACTCTATGGTTTTAAAATTTCTTTAGAGGTCATCTAAATATTTGTATTTGCACTAACTTCAAAATTTTCAATAGCAACACCCATTTTTTATGTCATAAATAAATTTCTCATGAAGAAATGCACCAAGAAATAAATTATGGTTCATATGCCATAAATATATCGGAAGATATTCGACATTTTGTGTTCTAAATAGAAAAGGGGTCGTCTCCACATTTAGATAAAGGAGTTCTCTGCTTGCGTTTAACTCTATCGATACGGAAACGTCCCATATGTCCCTTCAAGCAAAAGACGATAGCCGTCCTAAACGTCCGAATGTCACTCTGAAATTTCCACCCCCTATCGTTAAGTGTGATTGATTTCACACCGGCGCGTGCTTTCTTCGTTAGAGTGGCTCGCCCAGATATGTTTGGGGAAGAGGGGAAGTTTCTTACAATTCGGACAATACCAGCTGCCATTGTGGTTTTTGAGGGGAAGGTGCCCAGATAGCAAAGAAGGTTGCGGAAAGGTTGTCATTTCACTTTCCATAGGCTGTCCACGAAAGCATTTCCGCACAAACCGTTTCGGAAACCATTGCCGAAAGGTTTACATAGGAAAGCTTTTTATGAACTACCTCACCGATAAGGTTTGAACGACAAGTCTGCGAAAGCATTTCCGTGCAAACCGTTTCGGAAACAATTCCCGCAAAATTGACGTAAGAAAGCATTTTATTAACTACCTGTCCTATTGTGTGTAGCTCCGTCCAGTATAGTGGTTATTGCGTTTGCCTTCCACCTCTAAGAACACGAGTTCGATCCGCAGCTTAGAGGAATTTGAAGTTTTGTCACAATCTAATCGTACAAGTAAGTTCAATTAAAAATTAGATTAATCAAATTAATTGGAGTTAATAATTAATATTTCCAATTAATTGGCATTCCAGATGACGTCAGAAGAAGGGGATAAAAAAGGAGGCTTGCACCCCTCTGTTTGGCTTTGAAGAGGGGGTGAAAAAAGGGGGGATGGACCCTTCTGTAAGAGTACGACTTCAGAGGGGGGAAGGGGAGTTCTATTTTGTCCGCCGAAGGAGGGCTCTTAACAACCTTTTGAAAGCCTGAAACAAACTTGAGGAAAGCCTAAAACAAGCTTATAATAAAAGCTTGGGGAAATCTTACTAAAAACCTTACAGAGAACCTTGTTTCTTGTTGACTAGCGAACCTTTCCGCTTACCTTGCCGAAAGGTTCAACCCTTGTCATGGAAACCTTTGTGACAACCCTTTACCCTTGCCGACGACAAGGTTTCCAAAGCCTTGCAGACAAGCTTTCTTTGCTATCTGGGTGAATTTCCCTTATCTTTGAAGTGGTGTAATGATTATATTTAATAATGAAAACGTTTTCGAAATACATGATGCTTCCTTAAGTGCATCCTTTTAGAGCGAAAATAGAAAATTTAATGTAACTTCAAAACTTTTCGTACAAATATGCAGAGATTTTGCACAGGCTTATCAAATTGTCATCTGCTTCGATTACTGCTAAAATTTAAAAGTGTTGCTATTCAAAAAAAGTTTAACATCAATTTTGATAAAATATTTCTTGTGCACCAAATTATTTCAAAATAAAAAGAAAAGGTGTAATATGTGCAGAATAATTCATACTACTACATAAAACAAATTCTAGGTCAATAATTATATCATTTCTCAAGATATCAATAAAAATTCAAAATTTTACTTTAACATAGAAACTCAAAACTTCATTTCCTTATAATTGCAAAACAAAAAATGCTGGTATGATAAAACTTGGTATTCCAGCATAAATTATTATGTAGTTTTGAAATTTTGTAAGAAAAATGTGTGTTTCTAAAGGAAATTTTGAAGTTAATGCTATTATAAATATTATATGACCCCTTATGAAAATTTTAAACATGAAACCTTTTAATAGACCTTATTTCCTGAAAATTGGTAGAAATGTGTGTTTCTAACGGAAATTTTGAAGTTAGTGCTATTATAAAAATTATATGAGCCCTTATGAAAATTTTAAACATGAAACCTTTTAATAGACCTTATTTCCTGAAAAATGGTACAAACGTGTGTTTCTAACGGAAATTTTGAAGTTAGTCCTATTATAAATATGTATATGACCCCTTATGAAAATGTTAAACATGAAACCTTTTACTAGACCTTTTTTTCCGAGAATTGATACCTTTTGTTTTAATACGCGATGAACGACGGCAAATTAATACGGGGTGGTTCATTTTTTTTTTCGCGACTGTACAATTGGCCAAAGCTCCTTAAAATGATGCAAGTTTCATTTGGTTTAGCTGTGTAAAGAAATTTCAATCTAATTCTCTAAACAGAACATTGAGTCAAAAATTACACTAGTGATGGTGGTTTCGACGGAACGCACGGTGACAACGGGCCTTAATTTCCAAAACCTAATACTTTTAGGGTATAGCAAGAATTGATTTAGCTTAACCCTTCAACCGGCTGAAACGTAGAAAGTCGACCTCTGATGACTATTCTAAAACCGGCTCCGTCGCAGAAAGTCGTTCTTCGTTTATTACTCTTAAACCGGCTCCGGCGTAGAAAGTTGCTCTCTGTTTATTACCCGAAAACCGGCTCCGAAACATTTGCGTTCACCATTTAGCTACAGAGAGGCCGTTTTCAATGCATTCTGCTGAAATATTTTTGCTGTTCAAAGGGTTAATAACTTTACTTACGTAAGGGAACTGAAATAAAATTTCGTTAGTTATCGTTATTATTACATAAATTCCTTCACACATGACTTTCTCCTTTCGCTAATTATTAATCGTTCATCCATTCATTCTATATATTTAAATTAGTTAACAAACAAGAAAGACGAAAAAAATAATCGGGAGGCTATCTTTTTCAAACAGCCGCTGATGTTAAAGGCGTAGGACTACTTTACTCGCGTGACTCTTTTGTTTCTCGGTGTAAAATCTATTTCACACAAGCTTGCCAGGAGTAAATATCTTCTTAACTTATATATATAATGGTAAATGAGAGTGTACTTATCTCGAAATGCAATGATGAGACGACTCGCTGTCTGACATTGAAATCGTTTTATTTTCTTGACGACATTGACATTATGTTAGACATAGGATATCGTGCACTCATCACGCACTACAAACTCATCAATACATTCATCTTACGATAATGTGCCTCTCTCTTCAACGTTCAGCAGAGTGCACATGAGTTCTTTATTTAAGCTTTCAAAATGTGTCCTGAAAAATGGGTGACACTCGCATTGGCGCGCCGCTGATAGAACTGACTTTCTAGCTTATAGCAAGAAGCCAACTTGCAAGAAAGGTTAAAGGTTGAAGGAGGGTCCTCGCCCCTCCGGCCAGGCCCTCACAGGGTTCAATGGACCTACCTCTCTTACTTTTTTGTGGGGAAGTTCGCAACACTCGGTTTCTCTTTGCTACTCGCGATTCTCTTTTGTTCCTCGAAGCTTCGCGGATTCTCTTTGTTACTCGCGATACTCTTTTGTTCCTCGAAGTTGCTCGCGATACTCTTTTGTTACTCGCGATACTCTTATTTCTCGAAGTTACTCGTGATTCTCTTTTGTTTCTCGAAGTTACTCTCAATTATCTGAAATATTAATGCATGGAAAATTGGCGAAATTAAATGAAAGTATGGTTACAATGAAAATTGTTTTATTTCTTAATAAAATATATTACAATATCAATTCTTTTGTTTTGAATTCTTCAGTCTTGGGTGGATATGTTACAATTCTGTGTGGGATCGCTCGATGATATGAAAAGTAACATACATAATTTAATAATTCGGGACAAATGTTTCTTGTAAAAGTTGCATCAATATATGAATTCCCCAGAGTACTAGGATAATTTGTTGGCACCATGTTCAAATCAAAATGCGTCTTCACTAAGAATGGGTTTTCCAAAATTTTAATCAGATTTTCAATTCACTTATAATTAGTCCAAATTTCAGCGTTTTTCCTCAATAACTTCGGACAATATTACCTCACAAAAACCATTTTTACACTACTTTAAATTAAAAATAGTTAACTTTTCAGTGATACAAGTTTCGTTTCCGTGTAATTCTTTGCCGACTAGCATTGATTTTTTAGTTAAAAGTTTGTAATTTCTATGATGATTGCATTATTTTCAAGTATGCGAAGCATTTATTTCACATCTAGACTATAGGTTCGGGTTAAATGAGGGTTGCTTTTGACTTGACGTCATACATTTGAAAATAATTGGCCTTAAAAGCTGGGAAGATTTAAACAAAGATTTGAAAATAATTGCCATAAAAGGTTATATTTCTCTACGAAAATAAATACTAACGCATAAGTTGAATGAATTCGAGATTTGTAACACCTGTTAAAAAGGTCATTCAAGCCATTAATGGTTTAATAAAATATAGGAAAAGTTTAGAAAATATTATGGCAGTGTTAGAAATCTAATTAATTGGTGATTTTTGACGAATTATTATTCTGTACGCAATTAGTGGTAACACGGAACCTAGTAAAACAATCCTGTGCAAAATTTTCAAAGTGGATGATGAAATAATTGATTTCCTCACGTCAGCAGAAACTATAAGCAGTGATAATAAATATCAAAACCTAGCTGTATAAATTTCATAAAAGCATTTTTTCAAAACGCACTTTTATTATGGTGCTCAAGTGTATAATTTCTTATCTTAATTATTGGTTAATTACCGATAATTGTGGTGAGGTGAATAATGGTGATAACTTTGGTACTAACTTTCGGTTTATAATTTATAATTCATTATTTTAAGTATTATGGAATCTTTAAATCAACTTTTCCCAAATTTACTACCATGTGGAGCCACTTGTACGGGATCAAAATTTACGATTATAAAATAGCATATTATCATTGAGACTACTCAACATGAACAAAATTTTAATCCTCTAGCATATAAAGAAGTGGTGAAACACTGATTTCAAAATTCCATTTTTACAAACATGAAAAATGTCAGATTAAATAAAATTACCAAAAATGGTAACAATTTCTTTAAATATACAATGTAAGGAGAGCTTTGCTATTGAAGCACTCACATGCTCATCTGGGTTGCTGATACACAGCTTTGTGCATGTGTGTTTGATTTCTAGGCAGCCCTCACTATAGTCCAGTAACCTTTATTGTTGAACAGTGCCTACATTGTTTAATACAGGACGTCCTAAAGGGAAATTTATAATTTTAATGAGAAATACGGAAAAAATAATTTTTACAGTAGAATCTGTTAACTCAAAAGCAATTGAGCTAGTCAAATGAGCAAAAGAAAAGGATACACCAAATAAAGTGTATAGCACAGGTATAATGGAACATAAATCCACAATACCACAACAACACAGTTGTATGAATACTAACATGCGGAGTGTGTATAGCTTAAAATAGTAAGCACTTAGAACACTTTAGGTCCTCCAAAGATTTGTTTATATTGCATCCGTATTGCCATTGTACCTGTCATGCTGCGTACGACGTGTACTGTTAATGTTCGAGTAACTGTGTTGTGCTATCGTTAAATTGTATTCCATTAAACCTGCATTGTAAGCTTTAACTTCTAAATCCTTTTCTTTTATTTAATTTAACTGTCAAAAGGCCTCCTGTAGTGGTCACCCTTTGCTTTTGCGACTCTGTGTTCTATTGCAAAAATGACTTTTTATATCTCTCACCAACCAACACCTGGGTTTTGTAAATGTTCTTTTGGGATACATATTTTCTTTTCCCCAGGTCTCTGTAAAAGAACTGGCTCAAAGAGGGAGGGAATTATTAGAGCTTTTCGTCGTACCTAGAAACGTTTTTCCTATGTCTGGTACTACTAAAAGGGCTCCTAAACTTTTGTTTCAAAGCATTATTTATTCCGAGAAACCGATAAATGGATCTAGATGTGGCCTGATGTGGATTGTATGAGAAAATTTCAGTGATCAATCATATCATCCGATCTCCATATTTAACTCCCTTGGGCGCTTCATCTAGGGTTATGTGAAAGATTGTGTGATCAGACACCTCGCACTAATTTGCATGAACTGAAGCAGTGTATCCCAGCTGCTATTCACTGGATAGCTCCTCAGATGCTTGAAAATACATGTAGCAAGTAAATACATGTTCAAATAAGAAGTCACAAAAACTAAGTTAGAAATTATATGCCTCACTGCTTATAAACTTATTTTAAAATTATTTCAGGGCCTTGCTTCGTCTCCTTCCTCGTTGAGCTAGTTCTTTTATAGGAACATATCTTGTTCAGTAAATACACTTGGGGAGGCAAACAAAGACAGCTTATATATTCAAAGATTTATATATCCAATCCCGGTGCTGTAATTATGTGCCAGATTTTATCCACTAACTTGTTGAGTTTTTGATTTATCGAATTGGCATGCACACAGATGGATAGGCAGTCAGATTTCTCATTCACTGATTTCATCCAAAATTTGATACAGATATACAATTTTAGTATCAAGGTTCCATACCAAATTTCATTTATCTTGTTCTTTCCCTTTTTGACTTACAGTGTTCACAGACAGATATTGCAGGGAGTTCCAGAAAGTTAGGATCTACAGCACGTAGAAAAAAATACCTTTATTAACTTATTATAGAACTACAAAAGTTAATAAATGTCCATGTGAGATCTCATGGTTGCGCGTAGTATGTCCAATCGATATTTGATTTCACGCCATGTATCTGTGTAGCTATCGAGTGAAAATCCGCTGGGATACACTGCTTCAGTTCATGAAAGTTAGTGCAAGGTGTCTGATCACATTATCTTTCACATAACCCCAGATGAAGACTCCAAGGGAGTTAAATATGGAGATCGGATGATATGACTGCCGACTGAAATTTTCTCATGCAATCCACATCAGGCCACACCTAGCTCCATCTATCGGATTCTCGGAATAAATAATACTTTGAAACAAAACGTTAAGAGCCCGTTTAGCAGTACTAGACATAGGGAAAACGTTACTGTTCCTAGTTGTTGTTTTACGCATGAAGGGGATAGAGGATACCTCAAAATGCCCTACTTCATCATTGACCCAGATCAGAAAGTTGCAAATGATGTTCCAGGAAAGAGATTTATAAACAAACATTTATTTCACATTTTAACAAGATATATTACGCAATAAATGAAATTGTCGGTTAGAACATTAAAAACATTTAAACAAAAATGAATCTGCAGAAAGATACATCTCGTATCAGAAGTTACCATGTACACAAGAATACTTGGCGAGAAGAGGAACCCGTTGAGTGAGGAGCAAAAGGACTATAGGTACATCTGGATCTGGGTAGCTGATGATCAACAAGCCGCATCCAATTGCAGATGAGGGAAATCAGTCGAAAGGCCCATACTTTGTTCAGGCAAGGTGACTAACATCATCTGTTGTACTACCAGAGGCTCATACTTCACTAAGGTGGGTTGGCTTACGATGCTCGCTCGCTGTCTCTGCCTCTGCCTGACGGAAATGGAAAAGGCACTCCTATAAATACTTTGACGAATAGTGCGCGAGCAGAGCTGCACCTTTTCAGCATCTTGCATGGAAGAGTAAAATTCTACCTGCCGCCTCATGGCAAAGTGAGAGATGAAAATGCAAAGGTTCGAGAGGCCGCCACACGTACTTTCGTAATGTGTCCAATAATTCTCTGACACCCTTATTTCAAAAGTGATGTTTCGGATTTACTGAAGTCTAAAGCCGGGCATTCATCTGTAGTCAATTCCACCCATTTGGCCCAAGACTGGTTTTTTCCACCCATTTTAATCGAAAAATCCAGACATGTCATTCACTTGATGTTTGAAAGTGTGCTGGCGATAGGGGAGCAAAGATCGCTCCCCCCTACTGCTGCTCTTCAATGGACCTTATGCACCGTTTGGGTTCGAGAGTATAAAAAAACAGCTGTGGAGGAATAAACAAAACGATCGGCCTATAAGCGACTCAGAAAAAAAGCAGTTCTGAGTCAGCTGTTTAAGACTGACCAATGGCTGCCTCCGGCAGGTTACGTGTCGGAGGACGTCACATGCATAAGGTCCATTCCCCCTATTCCTCCCCCACACTCAATCAGCTGATTTCCGATTTGCTATCCTCGTCTGGAGATTCAAATCTAGGCAAACCTTTTGATGTGCCGCCCTAGCCTCGTTCAGGGTCTCAAATGGGAATCGGCGCATTAACGGCTGGAATTTCATTTCGTTGGAATTCCATCGCTTTGAATAATGTGTTCTAAATTTCACAGGTTTTCGATCTTGACGATTGCTTTTTCCTTCCCGTGTTCCAAAAATTCCATTTTGGAATAGATATGAATGGCCTGCTTGAAACGTGGAATTTCATCAAAATCTCGAGGTCGAGTTTTTCATGATTACAACATTTTCTCTTAGTATACAAAAAAGTATAAATGTATGTTAACTGAAGAGAACCAATGGGAGTGGCCTTCCCTAAACTTTCTCGCATACTGCTCAAAAATTTGTCACTTCCCCTCCCCTTGCGTGGATAAAAAAAATCGAACCTACTGCAATCCAGAATGCAACGAATATCAGAAGGTTTTTCATTATAGTGATTGTAAAATATTTAAGTGAAGAATCATATTAAAAGAGATGCCTATGCATTAAAACTTAGCAATATTTATTTTCCATCACACTCCAGCAAGATTCGCTATTATACGAGCGAGCGAAAACAAAACAGGAGATAAAACATATCTATCACAAACTCCGTCTCAAGGACAAACTGACGTAATCCTCCCACTTGGTACCAGAGACTGCTAAGGACGCATGCGCATGGAGATCGGTTTTGAAACGAATGCTTAACAAGTATGAGATTATACAGACCGACAGACAGTCAACCAGTTGACGGATTTGGCCCAAAATTTTATACGGACCTACATTCATGACGATAAAACTGTGTACCAAATTTTATCCATCTAGCTATTAAAGTGTTTGAGTTATAGTGTTCGCATGACTTCGGACATACAGACAGACAGACTTCCCTTTGACGGATTGTGTCCAAAATTTGACAGAAACCTACAAATTATGTGTAAAGACCACATACCAAATTTCATCCATGTAGCTCTAATAGTTTTCGAGTTATCGTGTTCACAGACAGAGAGACAGACAGACACACACACACACACAGACAGACACACACACACACACACACAGACAGGGCACACACACAGACAGACAGACAGACAGACAGACACACACATACACAGACATAATTCCCAAATTGTGTTTTTCGGACTCGGGGAGGTCTAAAACGTGGTGAAACGTCAAAATCTCGAGTTCGAATTTTTTGACGATTACAATACTTTCTCTTTGTATACTTCGTATACGAGAAAGTAAAAAGTAATAATTTCCTTGCTTGGTGCGCTATTGAAAAAATATCAGTCTAACGAGAAACATGAAAGGTAATCTAAGATCTCCTTGTATAAAGGGAAATTTAATGTGCCCCAAATATTCTACCTCTCTACTCCCAAATAATATCTAACGCATTAAATATTGCGCAGCTTCCTACTGACTTTCCTATTTAGCCTGCATCTGTCCCTAAGCTAGCATTCTTCCAAACATGTCTGTCCCACTCGTCCTGAGCGGAAAGTAAGATGCCAGTCTTCAGGGACCAGCGTGGCACTTGACGTGTTAATCTACCACATCGAGCTAAAGATAAGCCTACTCTTAATACTGAGAGATATGAATACAGATAGAGATGCTATTTCTTTCTCTATACCATGATTATATGGACTAGTGGATTTCATCTAGCTTTGACTTAACTAGAGGAGAGCAAACAGAGCAAATAGATATGAATATTACTTTGTCTACATCATGTATTATTTTAGGCAGCTATGATTTCATTTCCAGACGTCAGATACAAGGCAGTATAAAATAATAGGGAGTTTGCTGCCTCTATTTTTTTACTTTCTCGTTTACAAAGTATTCAAAGAGAAAGTATTGTAATCGTCAAAAAATTCGAACTCGAGATTTTGATGAATCTCCACGTTTCATACCTCCTTGAGTCCGAAAAACACAATTTTGGAATTATATCTGTCTGTGTGTCTATGAACACGATAACTCGAAAACTATTAGAGATACAGGGATGAAATTTGGTATGTAATCGTTGCACATAATTTGTAGGTTTCTATCTAATTTTGGACAAAATCCGTGTATGGGAAGTATGTCTGTCTGTCCGCGTTCATGTGAACACTATAACTCAAAAACTTGAATAGCTAGATAAATAAAATTTGGTACACAGTTTTATCATCATGAATCCGTATCACATTTTGGACCAAATCCGTGGAAGGGTTGATTGTCTGTCGGCCTGTATAATCGCATATTTTTAATCGCTATAACTTTTTAGCAAATTTACTTAAATAAATGAAATTTTGTATTTTGCCTTCTTAACTTAATTGTAGATTTGTATCCAATTCCTGTGTCAATCGGTTAAAACAGGCTTTAAAATTGCATAATTATTTTTTCTAATCCGATTCACCATGCGCATGCGTACTGGTAGTAATCTCTGTGCACGCGAAAGCTATTGAGCGAATTACTTCACTTTGTCCTTGAGCCGGCAAGAGTGGAACCTAGCAGTGTGTGGTGGATGCGTTTTAATCGGTACGCATCTCTTTGCATTTGATTCTTTACCTAAATATTTTTCACTCACTATACTCTACAATGGAAAACCTTCTGAAAGTCATTGGATTCTGGGTTACAGTAGGTTCGAATTTTTTTATCCACGTGGAGGGAGGGGAAACAGCACCTTTTTAGGGAAGTATACGAGAAAGTTTAGGGGAGACCACTCCCGCTGGTTTTTATAAGAATGGCACATAAAGCGCATGACTAAAATGATTTTCCCAGTGTGTTGCGTAGCGAAACGTTCTGGAATGGCAAACACACACATACACACATTTAACTCCAAATTTAATTTACCACTGAATGTTTGTAACTGCTATATTTCAATATTATAATTGAATTAGCAGTTTGAAGAGTTAAGGTTTAAGTTAGGGTTTGGTTATTTGGCTTTAAAATTAATGATAATAATAATATAAATAAACTATTGAAAAAGCAGTCTTTTCCTCCCTATTCGCCAGATACTTTTATTTCTTGTGCACGGGAATTTTTGGTTTTTGAAAAATTCTTTAAGCGGAGATAAAATGCAGAATCTCTAGAAGTTTTCCTTAATCTTTCCACCGTCGTCTTTCAAGAAATCCTTAACTTAGATTATAAGAAGCAATGTACGTGTGCAAAATTTGTATAGCTATTGAGTTTCTGGATTTTGTATATTCCTACAAATTATGAATAAATATTTTAAAAGGCAGAATCAATTTTCAAATAGTTATGTGCTAACGTGAATTTTGGTGGGAAAAAGTTCCAAAATACTCTATTTTCTTCTTTATGCGACGAACCAGAACACAAAAATGTAAGCATGTTAAGTAAACAAGAATGTCGAGTGAAGGACTCTTATTATTCATAAACATATTTCACAAAACGGTTATATAAGTAAACTCTTCCTACATTGAAGATTAACATGACTCAATATTCACGATGAATTTTATTTATTCTTCTATAACTTCTCATAAAATTTATTTACGTTAGTAAGTAACGAGTAAAAATATTTTCTTATAACTAATTATATGCATTTTCGGAAAGAGATACAGTGTTGAAAATGAAGAAAATGAGTCAATAGGAGTTAAAGTATGAAGACACCCAAATTTATGTCAAAACATTCAAAGGCAGGAGCTGAAATGATCGAAATTCACAGCTAGAATTCACTAGAAATCGAATTTGGTACGGCACAAACTGACGTACGTATGAACTAAGCGACACCGAAAATGACATCAATTCACGTCATCGCAACCTTGAGACAGGTTGCTAATTCAAATTTGCATCTGGAACTGTGTTAAAATATTACCACGTAAAGTTACAATAACGAGGAGTTCTAGTTTTACGAGTTTGGTAAAGAGGAACGAGAATGAATTTTTGTAAATTTAAGTTCGTTTGTGTTAAAGGCTTCATGATTTAGAAGATCATGCAATTTTATTTTGTCCAAAAGTTGTTACTCCTAAAATCAGTGATCATAATTTTGCCGAAATCTCAAAAATTTGTTTTAAAGCAAACTGGCTGTATTTTATGTGCTTTTTGACGATTTGTTCCGGCTTAAAAATGTATAAGATATATTTTTGATAGCTGTAACAATTTATTACTCCAGGATCTCGTTTTTTATATTCCGTTACATAATAAATAATTAAAGTAATTTATGACAACATAACTGAAGCTTTTAATAATAAGTTTTGTTTCTCAAGCTATTATTCTTGTTGGTTACGTTTAAAAGAAAATAAACCCGTTATGCTTTAAAAATTTCATCAATGTTAAGTGTTCTGAATATGAAGGTAAGGGTAATATTATCTTATCTGTTATGAAAACATTATAAATATTATTATATATCTTTCTTTAACATACAATAATAATTACAAAAGGCCATAATTACAGATTTCTTAAAGATAGGTCGCTAATTCTTGTTAAATGATGGTTTAATTTTGTTTCGCAGTAAATTACAAACATGTCTTTCACAAACGAAATAAACATAAATGGCAAAGATTTCCAAGTAAAATACCTTATTTCTGGTTTGGCTTTGGGGAATGAATTCGGATCTAATGATATTTTCTAATCAAAAAACACCTTTAACAGCACTTCAACCTTGCTTTTCAAATTGCTTGGTATTTACGAAGTAGGTTCTATAAACCCTCCTATTTATGTTTTCATTCACTGCCTCGCTTCTTTAGGTGCCGGTTTCAGTCATTATCTGAATAATCATAAGGTTATTGTTTTCTTTAAAAAAGCGCACCAATACAACATTTAATGACCGATCGCTGTTCCGCACCAATATTTAAAAATAACACAGTAGAAGGAAACTTACGGAAGGATAAAGCATACCAGTACAGCATTTAATGACCGATCGCTGTTCCGCACCAATATTTAAAAATACCAC
>BGPR01011014.1:0-25950 GCA_013235015.1 Araneus ventricosus | reverse complement strand
GAACTTACGTAAGATATGCATGAGCATTTTCAGCAGCTTGCTTATATAACCCTTCAAATTCATCTCTGGCCCACTGTGAAAAGAAGGTTCGTTATAATATGCATGTTGTATGTCGTTAACAACTAAGAAAGAAGTATACAATATTTAATTACAAAATAATAAATAACACACACAGTTATACTGATTCTGAAATTTAGAAACTACAAAAAGGTTTAATTCATTTGTAATTGTGAAGAAGCATTTCCAAATTAAATTTACATAATGAAATATTTTCTTATAAAACTCGCTGGTTTTGCTTACTTAGCTTTATGTCCCATTCTGAAGATACGCAGGGTCATTTTGGAACACACTAAATAATTTTCAATCAGGATCAGATAAGGACAACTTTCAAGGCAGCACCCTCCACATCACAGCAGTAGGAGGACATTCGAACCTCAATGTATTTAACTAACACCAGGCCTGTATACAAGGCAGATCTTCAGTGGAATTGAGTTTCAAACCTGTGACACTCTGACATAAGACCACTATGGGCCTATAAAACTATCAAAATTTAAGATTTATAATTACCAGAATCAATGTACTATTCCATAAAAAAAATTTTATGTTTTGAAAGTTACCTTCAGTTTAAAATAAAATGATAAACCATAAAACTGCACAGACAAATATTTACCAAAACAACTAGTGAAAAAAAATATAATATTCTCACTTGTAATGTATGCTCAATTGCATTAGGAAAGTTCTTCAGTGTACAGATTGGGATAGATCTTTCTGGAGGGTCTTGAGATGAAGCATAAGATTCAGTAAGGAATGGAATAACAACTTGAACATTTCCTTTAGTTCCCAAAGTACCCGATTCAAGTAAGGGTTTACGATAGTAGACACACCTTCGATCCATATAAGTTCCTTTAAAATGAAAGCAGAGAATTAAGTTATTTTACTACGGATAGGGTTGACGGAGATAACTGTTAACAGCACTTTTAAGGGCTTGGGGGAATCCTCCATTTATTATTCCAAATATTTTTAGATAAGTACAGCATTCATAATTCTTCTGGTACCCTACTTGCATAAAAAGTAAGAATTAAAATTTCTAAAACAAATTTATGAAATGGACTTTAGAAACATTGATACAATTTAGCTTTTAAGAAGCATTTTGATGAAAATTACATATAAATTCGGAGTAATGCTTGGAGACATCAGAAGGACTAGTCATCTAGAACTTAAATTGATCTGCTGACCAAAGTTAGAATTTTTACTCCAAATCTCAGAGCAGTTAATAGTTTATCCATGAATAACCACTATGTTCTATATCTGAGGTCAATATATAAAATATATAGTTATTTGAACATTTGATTAATTTCCCACACTTTTATTTCAAAATAGCCTAATACAAATACCATGACAAAATACTCATCAGAAAAGGGGGGACAGATTATTCAGAATACAATTGCTTGAATACAGTAAAATTACCTGACAATACAAAATGCTGTATAAACAAAAAGTACAAATGACACATCAAATTACAAAAACATTTATGAATAATCATTTCACCTATAACTGAACACATCTTCTGGCAATAAATAAAGTACTTTGTTGAATAATAATAAAAAGGAATTTTTGACATTGTCACATGGGGCCAGTAATTAACTTCTAATTCAAGTAACAGATAGTCAAGTGAAGAAAATTTTAAAGACAAGTTTCCAAATGTAAGTTTAGATTACAAAGCCAATAGTAATAAATAAAATTTTACAACAGAAATTAATACTTCTCAGTCAAGTGAAAAACTTAAATCCCTAATGTACTGAAAATTTTATTTGGCTGTTAGATATCAGAGGTTCAGGATTTGTCTGTAATGCAAAATATACAGGAGAAAAATGGCTGCCATTCTAGGTTTGAACAAAATTATAAAAATTTAGAACAAAACCCTAAAAAAGATTTTACAAAATATATATGATGATTTACATAGAATAAAAGATGTAATGGAAATATTTGCCACAAAGAATACAAGAAGAAACAACCATTATCATAAGTAGAAAAATAAGAAAGAATAATTCATAAAAGTTTTATTTTAATCAGAATAAGACTCTTTAAAGCTTTTAGCTATCATATTTCCTATTCCCAGCCCATTTTATTTTTTTGTATCAATCTTTTAGTTTAATTTGAATAATCATAAACTGGCCATCTCAAAATTTCTATACTTACTAGCATCAATATTATCCAAAGCATTCGCTACACCATCCAAACTTTCAAAGAAATCATCATCATAAATCATTTCACTTTCCGGGCCAACTCTGTTTTGATGGGCTTCTACATTTACTGATGGATTCATTTTTGTTACTGCTTTTGCAGCAACAACAGATTTCATTTCCTGAAAATTACAAGATTGTTTGTCTATGATAAAATTGTGCATCACATCTCACAGGCAGTGACCTAATAAACAATATACATGACAATATACAAAAATCAAAGGTGATTGTGACTTCATGAAAAGATACCCGAAATTTTAGCAGGAAAATTATGTGTAGGGAATGGATAGGATGCAAAAGGATAAGATATTAAAGCAATTTATTAAAATTAGAAATTAAGATCCTGTAAACATCACACTATGCACGTTAATTTAATACTTATCTTCACCTACAAACAAGCAATTTTGGTAATACCTTTTCTGTACAACAAACTTCTTTTAAATGGCAATAACAAGGATTCCATTACAGGGTTCGTACACATTTCCTTAAAAGAAAATCAAGGACTATCAAGGACTTTTAAGGACTAAAAAAACCAAAAAATAAGGACCTCTAAATTGAATAAACTTAACGAATTGTTGCACGCATTTTTAAATAAAATGTCTCATTTTTGCAAATTCAACCTATTAGATGATAAATTACATAGAAGATACATTACAAATTAACACAACAAAACTCCTAAAAATATGAGTTAATAAATTGATGAAAAAAACCCCATGAAACTGGTAATCAAATTAAATATCTTTTAATTCCAAACTTTTTTCATTCAATTTTACATCTAAGGTATTTATTTTAATTTCTTTTTCAGAAATTGTTTTTCTTAGTTCGTGCGATTGAATAAATAAATTTATGTCCTTTGACTTTTCAGCCTCCTTAGCTAAATCATTTGCTTTCTCATTTGTTTGGTGTAGGTCCGTTTGGAGGAACATTTTCTTTTGTTTTAAAATATCTATTTCCTCCTCTAAAGCTTTTCGTTTCAGTTGTTTTGTTTCAGTTTTTTCTTTGGATCTTTCACTTTCTAAATACTGCATGTATTTTGCTCTAGCTGAGGTGGCAGCCGTCCTCATTTCTTTAGTAATTTTTAAATCATACATCAGACAGCTTAATAAATTCATGATTTAGACGCTGGGAAATATATGAAGCATCTTACAAATTTTCTATTTCCAGGGCCTTGTTCACCGAAAAACCTCATTGTCCATGTGACAGTTTTAATACCATTTTGATAATCTTCCAAACTTTTTCATAATGATTATTGTTAAAATAAGTTTGTAAAAAAGTAACAAGGGAATCACTCTTTGGATTGAAAGAAGTAAATTCAAATGAATTTGCCTTTACAATATTTAACAGAAAATCTGCACAGTGTAACAAAATTTCGTCCAAATCTTTTTCCAAAATACGTTTATTTTGCGACAACACAATCAATATCTTTTTCATTTTTTCCTGTGCTTTTTCGGGATATCCAGCCATTACTCGTGGATCAATGCAAATCGCTGGTCTTACTAGTGCGTAATTCACAGAACATTTCTGCATGAAATGTTTTATCATTGTTATGATGTTTTTCCGACTATCCTCTCTGAGTGTGAAAACATCCTTGTCTGCTAATTCCTTATTTTTTCTTTTCTTTTATTAGTTGCTCTGCAGCAAATCCTAAATACGCTTAACTTTTATCATTATAAAAGTTTGGGTCACTGAAGTTGAATTTGCATAAAGTCTCAGGTTTCTCAATTCTTTCATTCTCTGGTTTCAAAATTTTGAAATGTTGAATGCAATCATTAACAAGTTTTAAAAACATCACTGGCAAAAAATGGAAGTAAAGGTTTATCACTTTGATACTGTTCTAAAAATGGTAACAGCACTTTTGACAATCATTCCTATGGAACCATGGACCAATAAAGGTCATCTGTAACTCCTCCCTTATTTCCCAAAGTGTATGCGATGGATATGTATTCGTGGAACGCGAGCAGTGTCGTCCCCCCACCCCATTCCGCGAGAGCCACGTCAACCGAGATTATAGCCGCCGAGAAGGAGGAATTAGAAAAACGATAATCGGTGAAATTTTAAATTTTTTAATAATGGCAGAGTAGAAAGTAAGGACTTTCAAGGACTTTTTAAAATGGGACATAAAAATAAGGATTTATAAGGACTTTTAAGGACTAAATGTAAAAGTAAGGACTTTTAAGGACGTGTACGAACCCTGTATTAATCAATAAGTCCAAATGCTTTCACAAGCCAAATTCCATTCCTATACAAAACTATCAGTGGAATTGTAGGGGAAAATCAAGACATCCTATTTACAGGACAGTTACATTTCACTTCCATGGCTAAAATTAAAACATTATATTGTTTATTTTAACAAGACAATATGTATCCCCAAATTCCTACACAATTTTCAACTGGCATATACTGCCAGTTAGATTTTGAAAAAATATAAATAATAATCCTCAGAATATAATTTTACTTCACAGTTATGTTAAAAACACCAAGATTAAAATAATTTTAAAGAAATTTACAGAAATCTATGCTTTAAATTAAGTTGGGCATTAACAGGTTAAATAAAGGAACAAAACTTACGCCGACATCCCAAGGTCTGAACAAGAACTGCCTGTTCAAATTGGAACGTTCAATCAGATCCATATCGGTTATAATTATTTTTCCTTCTGGTTCAGAAGCTATTCCCATCATAGCCATGTTCTTCAAGTGTTCACATCCAATAGCACCAGAGCCAACCTATGAATAGTATTTCAGAAAATTCTTGTTACTAATTAATTAAAAAAAAAGATGCCAATAAGTTTGCATTTTGTTCAAAGCAAAAGCATAAGATAAGGATAGAAACATACCACAAAGTATTTCAAACTGGCAAGTTTTTTCTGGAAATCCCTGCCAAATATACCAATTTGACCGTCATATCTAGAACCCATCTGAAAGATATGAAATGTTATGGCTATGAGAACTAAAATATTCAGAATGCAATGAGGTTTAGTAATATTTCGAGTCTTACTGGTTGAGCCAATTCTTTATTCACTAAACCTTCTTCTGGTAAACACTCTAATGCATCGAAGTAGAGCCATTGAACGATAGGATGAAATTTTCCACTGCAAGCCTAAAATACAACACACTTGGTAACATGCCAAGAAAAATTATTAAAAGACTGCAGATCTTAATATACCAGTAGAACTTAGTTGTCGGTTCTAAAAATGAAATATTTAATAAAAACACAATAAAAAAATGACTTCTTGAACATCAGTGGATGAAAATTTTACCTTCATTATTTCTTGAGCAGTGATTCCACCAATAACGGCTTGCATCGGACAGATATCACCTTCAGCTATGTAAGAAAAGCGACGTAAAAGATCTTCATTTGGCTCAACTGGTTCTTTACTTTTGGCATTGAGTTCCTGCACGATGGAAAGAAACTCAGTGGCATCCTCCTAAAAAGAAATTAGAAATGTGATTTTAAGTCTCAATATAACTTGTAAATCATGATTACTACGAATTTATATACAGAAGTAAAGTTGCATAATTAAAACCAATGTTTCAGGTGGAAAACTAATTTTTTCAATCAAATAAGCTTTACCTCATTCCAAAGCCTTGGCAAACGATTATTGTTTTGTTTAAACATGAGGAGACCCTGGAAAGCCAGATGCAGTTGAGGGGGTCGATCCATTTTGGCAAGATCGGACATAATAAACTCTGGCTCAGCCACTGAATCTTTGAAGCTTTTCTGTCGAGAGGAAAATAAAATTAAAAAATTGGAAACAATGAACAAATGGTTTCATTCATTATCATATTGAAATTTTTATTTTAAAATAAAAATTCTTCCAAGCCTAATATACATATGAAATGCAACATTTAGCTTCGTTGGAAAATAAATACATCTTCACCTAGATTTGTGACCTATGACCACAAAAAATAAATTTCAAAATAAAATATAAAATTTCAGGTTCTATTTTTATTTATGGTATGTAGAATAGAGTGCATATTGTGTATTTTTCAAACAATGCACATTTTCTCTAACTTGTTGAAATAAAAATTAAAAATATAAATCCAATTTACGATCTATCAAATCAATTCTGCTCAAAATTACCATTGTATTTGATTTCCACCAAAATTTTAATAACTTGCATACATATCAATTGAAAGAGATTCACAAAACAATATTCTTTTCCATTTTGGAATTTTATAAGAAATTTTGAAAGCGCAATTTAAGCATTATACACTTTCAGATACTACAGAAAATACTAAGGAAATTATGAATTTTTTAAAAAAACAAATGAAATTCATTGTTAAAAAGATTTAGAAAACTCTGTATGAAATAGGGAAAACCAAGAATATTTGTGGAAAATGTAACCTTTCTTTAAATGGTCAGTTATTTGTCACGTATTTTAGTAACTTTTATCAATAGAAAACAGGCCCATTTCGCATGATTCTCGTTTTGGGTGTCCAAAAAAATACCTTTAAAGTGAACATAGATTTTAAAAAAAAAATCACAAATATTACAAAGAAGGATAATATAGCAAAAATCTTACGAAAGTGATTTGCTTTGGCATATTGACTTGAGTAGCCACTCCACCCCTTATGTAATCACTTAGATTTGATGTATCGCCAATTCCAAACATAAAAGGTCCTGCAAGTTAAAAAATATAAGATTTTAAAACAAAAATTAAATGGGAACAAACATTAAATTATTCAAAATCATATCGAAGCTTATTTATTTACCAAAATCTGTAACTTTTCTGGGTTCACATCCATTCAATTCCACCATTCCCTGAACTTCCGAAAATGTTACATGGTCTCCGTCTTCAAATCCATGCCTTGTCTCTTCCAAACAGGTAACAACACCTTTCTCATCCTAGTAAATGAAAATTGTAATAAATAAGTTCAAAAATGTTTCAGACACCTGGAAAGGGCAAACATGCCAAGTGAAACAACTCTTTGCACTTATTTTCAGATTCTAGTTGTCCAAGCATTTTTTTTCAAGCAATTAACCGCTTGCCTGATTATCCCAAGTTATCTCGGGTTCGTACATATTGCAGTTAATTATTATCCCGAGAAAACTCGGGCGAAGCAGAATTTGCCAGTACGATTTATTTTATCACGGTTTTACTCGGCCTGGAGGAAATGAAAGGAAATATTCAGCTTTCATTGGCAGTTTGCCAAGTTTTATTGGTTTTGCGGTTCTTTTGGTGGAACTGGTCACGTGTTTCCCTATTGTATGGTATACGTCGGCTTGTGGATTAGTAATGTCTAAAGAAGGATAGTTGCTTTGAAAAAAAGTAAAATAATGGTGATGATGCAAGACAGCGAAAGCGATGATTTTTCAGATAGTGATTAGTCAGGTTAACCTCAAGGCATTTTCCAGATGTTATTCCTGCAACTGAAAAAAAATCAAATCCAATGAGACAGTGTACTCTATGCTCCCGTAAAAGAGATTCCAGAGGTAAACCAGTAAGAAAAGAGACCCGATACCAGTGTACAGAATGCCAGGTATAACTTTGTGTTGTCCCTGTTTCAAAAACTATCATACAAAGACTAATATTTAACTTTTTTTTCACTTGCCCGAGATAACTCGGGATAGTAAACTAATATTAAAACTAAATGCTTTTACACCTGTAAAAAATTAAAAATTCAACTTAAAACCAACATATTTTGTTTTGTTTCGTTTCCTTGTATTTAATAATAAAATTAAAAAATGTGATGATTTTTTGCAATTTTTTTCAAAAAAATTTGTAAGGGAAGCGGTTAAAATACAATTATATAGAATGTGATAATTACAGTTGTAACAGCAAGAATTTCTAATTAGCTTGCTTTTCATATTCGCATTGTTTTGAATTCATTGAACCTATTTTATCACTTCAGTCCATAAACACCCTGCAATCTGCAATGAATTTCACTCGGATAAACTCCTTCAGGTTGCAAAAATCCAATAACTACATGTACCACAAACTTTGCATATTCTGTGATTATACATCCCATGTTTCATGCTTCCTGGAAGCTTAACTGCGTCTAGAAAAAAAAGACATTTCAGTCTAGTTTACTACACTCCAAATGTATAGCATGATGCAATTCGCACCAATAATGTACTTGCATGCTCTGTATGCCAACCACCTGTACCTTCATTATCAAACCACCCTTGTATATTAAAAAAAGAGGGTAGTTCCAAAAATCGAAACATACATTTCTCTTAATTATAAAAATATTTGTAATAAAGTTGTTTTCACCAGAACTATCTAACATCAATATGTATTAAACAATGTTTTCTTTATCATCGTTAGTTACTAAGCATCATTAACCAAAGATATTTTTCTTAAGAAATCTTGATTCTTTCAGTGTTATGCATTCCAAGTCACATGGCAAACCAATAAAAAATAAGTTCAACACCAAAAATTCTAAAGCAATTTTAAATTTTTCCCCAGAAATATTACATATTATTATTAGCTCTCTTAGTGACAAAACGGTACCTTGTCTGAAAACTATGTGTGTAAAATATTTTTTTCAGATTACAGAACTTGAATTACATGCCAAAAAGTATGGTTTATTCATTTTAAAAAGTCACTTCTCCAAGTTCAAAATTATTGGATCAAAATCATTGGCTGCCTAAAGCACAAATTTACCAAATATCATTTAGACAGGACATTTACCTTTCAACACAATATCTACAAGCTCTGGGTTCTCTCCAGCATTTCTGTTGCTTCTATAACATATTTATTGTAAAAACAACTGCCTGTTGCTTTTAAGCAAGAGGATTTAAGTTTTCTTATATGGTTCTTAACAGGTGCATATTTCTTAAGATTAGTGTTTTCCTCAGAGAATTTTCATTTAGAAATGTAGCTCCAACTATTCAACCAATTCTCTTAAGCCTTTCAATTATGTTTTGTGTAAAGTGCAATTTAATGTTCACTATGTTGTGATGGCTTGAATTATATTCGAACATTCCAGATGTCATATATAACAATTTGCTTCACCTTTTTTTTTTTTCCTAGGTTTTAGTAGTTTTGACAAGCTTTTAAGACGCCCCATGCACTTTAGTGATTTCCCTAAAATAGGTATTATTTACTCAATATTATGTTCTGCTTTTTAAGTTAGGTACATTTTAAAAAATTCAAAACTACTGATCATTTTAATATCCTGAAGCTAGCACTTCTGGACGATTTTACTCTTCAGAGGGGTGACAGACAATGAGTAAAATGAGCACATTTCCGGAGTTCTTTGTTAGGTCAAGTTGAGCAAAATATAAACATCTCTCCTTCCATTTTTCAATTTCCCCCCATCTTGGCAAAAATAACTCCGCCTGGCACAGGCACAAAAACCCAGAGGGTTTCGGAATCAGTTAATAATATTGCTACATGACCAATACCATTCAAAGGAACAAATCATTACCGTCATTCAGTAAGTCTGAACAAATAAAAGCAAAATAAAAACAAAAGATATGAAGTGACAGGTTACATAGTGATTCTTTTTTAAGTCAGTTTTAGTTTGAATCCTTAAAATTTATGATAAGACTAATTCTAATTGAAGAAAACCGACTTAAGAAAAGAAAACTGTACTTTGCTGATTGATGCCACCATGGCAGATAATGGCTGTTCTCCTTTCACATCATGAACAGTAAAATTTTCACCAAAATCACAGAACACTCGCCTATATAAAGTTTATAATACAATATAAATTTTAAAAATAAAAGGGAAAAAGTAAATAAACACAAAACTGAAAGATTTTGAAATTACATACCCAAATAACTGTTATCTGCAACAATGAAGGCAGTGCCATTACTATGAGCAAACTCCCTATACTGCACTGTTTCTCCAGAGGCAATAGTAAGAACAATAACCTGTAAAAATTTATTTACCTGAGATTCAAATCTAAGTTAAGTAATAATTGATAAACTTCACTTAATTAAGGTGATTACAGAAAAACTCAAAAAACAGTATGTGGTGCACAAAGATGGCTGGTACATGGCTTACTATTTATAAAGGAAATAATATGGTTATACAAATTTTTAACAACAATAGTAACAATATAATACACACTAATTTACACAAAATAAGACTTTCCAGTATCAGTAATGTACCTGAATGAGGAAGGAATGCATCTGATCCTAATTTTATTTCACTATGTACAGTTACTAACTAGGAATATAACAAATATTCAGCCCTTTTGAAGAATACTAAGCAAATATTCGGCCGAATATATTCAGAATGATAATTTTTTTTTAAAATGTGCTTTCAAATGCACTTTTATATTACACAACTACATCTCAGCACATTTATTGTCAAAAAAAATCCAACGGTCACCTAATTTTAAGTTAAATAGAGCATAGGTGTAATTAATAAAGTTACATCCAATTTATCATTGCAATGTCTGAAAGCAAGAACAACAATTTTTCAGCATTGGTTTCATCTATAATATAAAGCAGAAAATACATGTCTCTGTCGGGTCAGTCTGTCACAAAAACTCCCCCTAAACGGTGAACTGTAGCGACATAAAATTTGCACATGACATTCTAGAGCACATTTCAAGGTCAACGGTGCTATTTTCAACTTTCAGAGTAAATTAGTTCTTAAGATATTTAATTAAATAAACAAAATTAGCCACTGCCAAGCCTAATGCTTAGACGTTTTTTTGGCAATAATTTATGAAATATTCATTAGACAACAATTATTTTTATGTCATCTTAAAGAGCAGAAAATTATGTTTTTAATGATATTAATTCCATTGCGATAAAGTGTTTTCTCCGACTGTTATTAACATTTAAAAATATTTTTTTAACGCAATTTCTATTAATACTTTTTATTCTTATAGAAATAAATTCAAGCCAATTTACTGTTTCACACACAGGCTTTTGCCACTGTTAAAAGTTAATATAAGAAAATATTGTTTTCTTTGAGCATAAACAACAAAATAGACTTTTCACTTACGGTTGTCGTAGCATTTACAGCTTTTAATACAGTTACACAGTGATCCAATGGCATTAGTAAATTATTTTCTTGATGTTTTGTTTAATTTTCACAAATTTTTAACTGATCCTAACGAGTGTGTGCTAAGCCTTCAAGGGTACTTAGTTGGGTTCCTATTGTAGGAAGAGGAAAAAGGGAAGGGGGAAAAAATGTTCCAACATTCTATGTGTCGCAAAAACTCCTCCAAAACGATGGAATAGTCTTGACATGAAATTTGCACATGCCATTCTGGGGTCCGTTCCTAGATTAATTCTACTTTTTCAAACTTAAAAAAAAAAAATTGTTTCCTAAGATATTTAATTAAATAACGAAAATTAAGCCAATTTTAGGCATTTAATCTCAGTTTTTCACCAATAATTTCAGAAAAATATATTGCACATAGATTTACATACCATCTTAAACAGCAGAAAATTATCTTTTTAATGATTTAAATTTAAATGTTATGTGTTCTTTTTCTTAATTTAATAAACATTTCAAATTTATTCCATACATAATTTGTAACAATGCTTACTTAGGCTTGCTTTGTACATTGCCTTCTGTTATTGTAATTAAATTCAAACAATTGATCATTTTATCAAATCCTTCATTACGGTATTTTTACCATTGTGAAAGTTATGATTAACATTGTTTTATAAAATATTGTTTTCTTTAAATGTTAACGGAAAGGCAGAAATTTTATTTAGCTCTTATTTCATAGTATATACCTCTTTCAATATGTTTGCACCACAACACAATGATGTTAATTAAGTCTCTTTTCAGGATGCTTCATTTAATTTCACAATTTTTTTTTAATGATCATAATGAGTGTGTAAAATCCTGCAAGACCGTTGAGCCCACTTCCTACCGGAGGAAGGGGGCCTAAGGAGAAAAAGAAAAAAATACAATGTGGTTTTTTTCAGAACAGTGAGAAAAACACTAAAGAGAAGAGAATTGTAGTCTGGGTAATGGCAATAAAATACAAGATATGAAAGACTTTCTGTTATTGCCGTAGCAATGATGGGAATGGAGTACGAAGGACTAAGAGATTCTTGTCGGGTGGTTCAAACTAAGGAGAGAAAAATAAGGGTGTTTTACTGCTGGTCCAAAGGGTCAGTTGATTAATGAAAATCAATGAAAGAAGCTTCTGCGAAAAAAAACTTTTATTAAATTGAAAGTGTTATAAGTACTTGGACTTGAAAAGCCTGAGCAACTCCGGGCATATCAGCTAGTACATATATAATACAAACTAGGGATGTAACGAATATTCAGAATTGGTCCTATTTAGCCCTTTCTGGAATGTTCTGTCTGGCCAAATGCTAAATAGATATTTTGCAGTCTAAATTCAGGATAAAATGTTTTTAAAAATAATGTTTTAAACACATTTAATAAAGAAATTTGTGGAATTACATTTCAATATATTTATGATAAAAAATCTAACCTTTATCCAATTTTAAGTTGCACAGTACACAAGTGTATTTAATAATGTTACATATCATTTATAGAAGTCTGTTCCATATGGTTTCATATATATTCACAGCTTCAGAAAATAAATGGTCCTTATATAATGCTATAGATATTTTTGATAAATTTGCTAACATTAGAACCTTTCCAGCATTTTTCCACACTCCATCCTGCCTATTAGAAGTTCTTTATTAAAATAGAAATTAACTTCTAGTAATTTTAATTAATTCATTCATTCAATTTTCTTCTGCATTTCTCATTGTCATGTTTTGCAATGACAACTGTTTTATTTGCTTGAAGCAATCCCAAAATGAAGAGGTTTCTCTCATTTCTTATTATAGGAATTTAGGTATTTAAAATATTACAAATATACACAAAGTTGTTAATATTTTTTAAATATACAAATGATAAAAAAAAAATCAATTTTATTTAATCTTAATTTTTTTATTTAAAATTTGAAAAATATTTCATTCACAATCAAAAGTGAAATTTTTTTAAAAAAATTTGGTATTCAGCCAAATCAGTATTCGTTACATCCCTAGTGTTAACCACAAATACTGCAGATATTCCAATAAATATTGATCTAGAGAATATCTTGGAATATTTCCTGTGCCATATTAAAAGCCTATGCTTGAAACAAACTAGGATATTAAAATAAGGCACGAAATTTTGAGTCTCTCTAAGTGCAAGATTTTATACTATTTAGAAATTAAAACAGTATGCAATTATAGTGTGGACATTTTGATTAAAACTAATTTATTTAGATAAGACTTACATAACGAAAATAATAGAAACTGTGTTCATTCTTACCCCACTTTGAATAAATGTTTACTAAGACAATTCTTTATTTTCCTAAGAATTTAATTTTGATATAATCTGATTATATTACCAAATTATTTATTAAAATTGAACTAATTTTACATTAATTAAAAGTGCATTAATTACACAGCTGTGTATCTTTTCAGGGAGAAGCTGAGTAACTAGCACGTGCCAAGGAAGCATACTTAAATGCTATCAGATATATTGGCACCTGCATTCCTACTTGTCCATTATGGAATGAGTATTTATTGAAAATCTGTAAACAAAGAGAATTCTGGTGTCTCGCTTTTCGAGATGAACTCGGCTTCTGAACATTTTTTTATTTGTAGAATTATTGAAAAAGTTTTCAAACTATTAAAACTCAACAATCATATGAAGTCATCTTAAAGAGAAAATATTCATTTTAATCTACTAGTTAAGTTGAAACTTAAATTTTTTAAAAGAAAAAATCAATTTTTTAACTACTTTTTCAAATATGCATACTTTTGCTTCAAATTTTATTTGCATATTCACTGAAATATATTACATAAAATTGTGCATGGATTTTAAGGTGCATCTAATATTCGCTTAAGAACATAGATTTTTTTTACTGTTTTATGTGGTTAAAAATGAGGAAATTTAGCACTACCTCAATTTATATCTTGTATATATAAAAAAAAAAACTAAGCAACTGAATGCTTATTGCATCTACAGTTTTATCATACGCATAATGACAAAGAAATACAAAAAATTTTAAAGCTCTATTTAAAAAAGGAAAAAAGCCTTTGCATTTTGAAAACATGAAAGTGAAAAAAAGTCCGACATAGAGAAAAATCCAGTTAAAGTTGTCATTTGTGTATGTTTATCATTGACAAATGATAAACATACAAAACAACATGCTCAGAGCATGATGTTAAGACTGAGACAAATTCCAATAAAGAAGAACAGCGAGAAAGCTGACAAAGGCGTTCAGAGACACTCTTGAAAAATTTAATCCTCCAGGACCAGGTAAAAAGCATATAACTTGTTTTATTTGTATACAATTAATTACAGTGAAACCTCTCTGAGCGGCCACCCCTCCGTTCCGAGAAAAATTGGCCGCTCAGAGGGGGTGGCCGCTCTGAAGGGTTTTCGTTACAATTACAAGATAATTGCTATAATACATAATATAAACAAGTTTGACACATATATCTTATTTAAAATGAAGTTTGAGACTTATCTAAAGAGAAAATAGTACTATATTTAATAATTTTTTACATTTTTTGAAAAAAGGATACAATTTGTGACTGTGTTTTTACCCTTCTCGGAAAAGAACCATTTTTTAAAGTTCGTTTTTCAGTTTAAAAAGTAAATCTCTAGCCGATGCGTTTGTTAAATGGGATGGGCGAACCCACCCGGCGGCCGTTCAGAGGGGTTGGGTGGCCATTCAGAGGGGTTATTTTAACATTAGGTCTATGGGCCGAAAAATCCGTACCACGAAAAATTGTCCGTTAAGTGTGGTGGCCGCTATGTAGGGGTGGCCGTTCAAAGAGGTTTCACTGTATTATTAATCATTAAGTAACAAACGGTGTTAAAATATTTCCAGATTCTGAACTATATTTATGCATTTCACATGTATAAGTTTAATTTAACATATTTGAATCAATGAAACAACATGAAATCAGTTTAATTTAACATGTTTGATTAGGGAAATGTTTTTCATTAAATATATATTTTTTTATTTCAATCATTGTTATTTGTGTATTTATAAACATCCTCACCTCTTGTGATAACTTCAATAAAATGACATGCAACATATCTCTTGATAGTGAAAGGAATATATTATAAAAATGCAGCAAATCATAATTTATTGCATTAGAGATTTGCAAGATAGAAATAATCTTCGATGTTTTATCTATGCAAATTTGTCATTACAATCAAATTACATGCTTTCCTCTATAATATTAGAATGAAAAATATGAAAGAACTTGAAGAATTTTTAAATCAGATTATAAAATTATGAGTGTTAAGACAATAAAAGAGGAAATTATTAAATGCAGAAAAATAATTAATCAATAAAGATAGTGAATTAATGTGTGCATTTAAAATTCTTACAGGGAAAAAATTCATAATACCAAAAAAAAAAAAAAAAAAAAACCAAAAAAAAATGCTTAAAAATGGTTTAATTTATTAAGTCTGTGGTTTAAAAAACTAGATAAAAATAATTTATTGTTTCTCAAAAGAATAGTTTTTTCCTCCAAAATCCTAATAGATACTGCCATGGTAATTGAAAATCTTTAAAATAAAATTATCTGTGAATCTAGATATATATACAGAAATTGAAGTGAATTCCAAATTGAATTAAATTCCAGTGAATTTCAAAATTAGAAAGGTGAGATTTAAGATAAATAATGCTAAGATAATAAAAGTACTTATAAAACTATAATGATCTTCTACAACTATGATTTGATTTCAATAGTTATGGAAACCTATCTGCAAATATTAAAATGAATCTACTAGATGCTTAAAAGCATTGAAGCGACTGTTTATATTAAGTTGATTTTGAACTTTAAATTTAGTACAATATTTGTAAATTTCTTTTGCTGACAGTATAATATTTAATGTGTAAAAAGTATTTGATTGTAAGTATATTTTGAGATCATGTCAAATGATGAACAGGAAGTTCATGGATCAAAAATATAAGATACTACAAATATTCCCATAATTTTATTGCATTAAAATCAATGCCTATTTTCCCATTGAACATAGTTGCACTGATGAAATTTAATATTTTAATTGCATTTGAACAAATTTTAAATTTTTATATTTGAAAATGTTGCAAAAATTTTACATTTATATTCAATTAATATTCTCTTCAAATCTTGGACATTATAAGAAAGCATATGATGATTACCAATATTGTATTATATAACTTAGGCATTTGGAGAAGTTTTATATTTATGTTACAAAGTTACTATAGATAAATGTTTTCTTTAAAGCTTGCAAATTACTAGAATGGGATAATTACTATATTTTGTAAAATCATTTATAATTGTGTGAAAATTATATGTTTATATTGGTTATTAAATACGACTGTCAATAAATGTCATTTAAAACTCTTTAGAAACTCTGCATGCATAAATATAATAAAAAGTGTATGAAACAAATACATTTTTAACATAGGACTATGTTCCTCCCATTGGAGTCTCAGAAAGGAATTTGATTTACATTCCTAAACTCCACAAAAAACGTTGTATAGGAGATCCTCTATAATTCCTCTATAACCTCTGTAACTACATATGTAAAAACATAACTAATGTCTTATTTTAGAGATAGAGGGTAACAACAGAAGTTACAAAAAAATTATTAAATTATGTATATTACTTTTCATATCATCGACCAATCCTACACAGAATTGTAACATATCAATGCACGATTGAAGAATTCAAAGCAAAAGAATTGACATTGTAATATATTTTATTAAGAAATAAAACAATTGTCATTGCAACCTTAGTTTCATTTTATTTCGCCAATTTTTCATACATTAGTATTTCAGAGAAACAAAAGAGAATTAAAAGTAGCTTCGAGAAACAAAAGAGAATTGAGAGTAACTTTGAGAAATAAGATTATGGCAAGTAACTTCAAGAAACAAAAGAGAAACCTGAGTAATAAAGAGAAAACCAAGAAATAAAAGAGTAGCACGAGTAAAATAGCCCTATGCCCTTAACATCAGTGGCTGTTTAAAAAACACAACCTCCCGTCATTTTTTATTAGTCTACTAATAGCTAATTGTTTGAAAGAAATTTTATATTGTTAACAAACAAAACAATAAACAGGAAAAGTAATCTTTCAATAGCATTCAATTGAAATTCAACAAAATAAAGATTCAGAAATTGACTACATTATATGCTTAGTTTCTGTCACTTCTTTTACAATATGGATTTAAATGTTTGTAACTGACAAAGATTTTTCGTATTAGCAAGTTTTGAATGGCCAAATATCAGCAAACTAAATATTTTTTAGAAAAACTGTATCAAATATTTAATAAAAACTAAAGAATTAAATGTAAAGATTTTGCATCTATATCACGTTTTAAAGGTATTCTGTATCAAAGCTTCTAGCTATTTTGTGATTGAATAAATTATTATAACTTTTCAGAAGCTAATAAAAATTATTATGAGCTGATAAACCCTTGAACCCTGACACACCCTTATAATAAAGTTTTGATTTGTTTTTAAAATCTAACTTATGAATAGCTTTTTTCACTTATTATTAAAATTCCTTTGCATCCCCCCCCCCTCATATTTTCTCTTATATTTCCTATTTATTCTCCTCAGATTAAATTATAGGATATTCTATTATTTTAATGCCTGTTTCATTACTAAAGGAATAGTTAAAGAAGACTGATAGAAAACAATTTAATAGCGATTTTTCACAAAGTTATTCAATTAAAGTCAAAAGTCAAAAAATCAATTAAACTCAATTAAATTATCGCAATTTGAATGATAAAAATGCGATAAATAATTAGGCTTCTTTGTGAAAATGTATGGTGGAACAAAAAAAAAATATTTTAAAAATTGATGGTAAGGAAATAATTAAATTTCAGTGTCCTGTTATAACTGTGGATTAGAGCAGTAAATGCAAAGATAAAAAATCCCTTTTCAGCAAGCTTGAAGGCAAAGGTAGATTCCTTTACGTTAATGTTACAAAAGTCATGAAATATTACATATTGATCAATACAGACATAGCCAATGACTTTATTGTTTCTACACATTGCAATATTTATGCTGTGATTCTGTTTTCATGTCATTTAATTTTTTGCTATATCAAGGTTTTATCATTACATTTTTCATTCCAAAAAGTTACAATAGATTTATCGGTCAGTACATTGGTCAATTTTTTTATATCTCAACACATAATCATTCAACAGGTAGGAGTCATAAAGAAATAAACATCTCAGCAGTGCAAATATCTCCTAGATAACATTAAGAAAGCCTATCTGAAACAGTAACAAGAAATTGACTCTTGGCACGAATGAAGAAAGACTCTAGATTTAAAAATTAATTTATTTAATCTAGGTTACAATATAATTGTGCGAACATTACTTTGTCATATGGTAAAATCACATGACATGGAAACACTTAAATACTACTAAAATGGGCTCATTTAGAGAACTCCCTGGTTACAGAGATAATAGTCACTAAATTCTTAACATATAAGAGAATAAAATTACTAAACATTGTGTGTGGCAAATTTAATACGTGTTTTTAAAGCATAGGATATGTATGCAGCCAATTTAAACAGTAAATTTAAATCTCCATCGACGGTTAAAACCAAATACTCAGGCAGAAAATCCCAAACAATTTTTAAAGTTAAGGAGACATTTTTCAATAGTGAAAAGGATAAAGGAAACTCTTATTTAAATATCTATCGTTTTTGGCTACTTTATATTGATTTTATTAAACAAATCATGGTCCCGCCATGTTTAGTTAGCTGTCAAAAAACCTATTGTCAAGTTAACTATTAAAATTATTTGATTAATTAAAATTAACTATTTACTTAATTAAAGTTAAAAATTAATTGTTACAAAACTTCACTAAAACCTTTTTCATGGCTCATACTATATGCCAGTAATCTTTATTTTATAATTTTCTAACAATTATATTAATTTAAATGAAAGTCACTGTGGTTATGTATGTTTGTTCCACATCTCCTCCTAAACCACTGGACTGATTTCAATCAAACTTTTTATTTAAGAAAAGAGAAAGGCCACCTTCAACTTTTCAAAGCCTAAAAGATGCTTAAAATTTCACTTAATTAAAAATTAAGCAAGGCGTTTTCCCGCGATGTCTTTCATTTCCATAAATTTTTTTCTCTCATTTTAATATTTTTTTCAAAATTAATTTTAAACTGAATTCGTAACAATATTCTTGTTGATCAAAAATAATACGAAGAACTGTTTCCAGAAGGAAGAATGCTAAAAGAAAATTTTAAAAGTAGACGATTTAACAATTTATATCGAGACCAGCTATTGATTTATTTTTACGCTTTAAATTAATGAATAATTAAATAGTTAATTTAATTGTTTCAAAATATTCATTAAAACCTTTCATTGACTTTAGTAATTGTTAACAAAATTTGAAGTACCTATATAACAAATAATAACGTATGCAGAAAATGGATGTTTTTAAAAATCGTCTGGTTCAATTGATATTCTCATTTTAATTGAAAGCGTTTTAGATCAGAAAAGGAATTTGTGTATTATAATATTTATACAATAGTAATTTTTACATTGAAAATATTAAACATGAAAACATTTTAATCCAGAGCAAAGCCATGTATATCAATTAACAGTTATAATTAACAAAATTTAACAAAGATATTAACTATAAATTAATTAGTCATAAATTAATTATATATTATACCATATAAAAAGTGAAAGTGAATGCAGTTGATGGGAACTCATAACTTCCAAGTAATTCTTGCTGTCAAAAAACTTTCAATATAAAAGTAGTTTGTTATGATAAGGTGATAATTCCCCTAATTGAAATTTTCTCTTTATCTTCAATCTTAACGAAGATATGGGGAAATTATAAACTTGGGGTATTGAATATCGCTTTTCAGCTCATAACTTGTAAGCAATTCTAGCAGACAAAAAACTTTTAGTATAAAAGTTGTTTGTTATCATAAGGTGATAATTCGCTTAATTGAAAATTTTTTTCTATCTTTAGTCATAACAGAGCTATGGGGAAATGATAAGTTGAGGAGGGGATTGAAAATGGATTTTTAGCTCATAACTTCTAAGAAATTGTGGCTATCAAAAAAGTTTCAATACAAAAGTTGTTTGTTGTGATAAGGCAATAATTCGCCTAATTTGAATTTTCTTTCTATCTTGAATCGTAAGGGAATTATGGGAATGAAATTTTCAGTCCCCACCATTTCCACCCCCTTTGAGCTGGTTAGCCCATCTGTGAACTAGGCTGAGATTTTCACCGTCCTTACAACATATCCGTCGCCAGTTAAAATCTAATCAAAATTACTCTAGTTATTGTGTTTACAAAATAACACGGGCCAAAGCGTTATGCATATACTTCTCTACTAATAATAAAAAGGAAAAGAACATTTTGCCCTCTATTCTCATAAGAATTGGAGCTACAAGAATGAAAGAGGGTGGAAGAAACTGAAAATGATGAGAGCTTTCCAACAAGGGGTAACATTCTTAGGTTAAAACATACTTTAAGTTAGGGGGAGAGGAGGGGAAGGGTGGGAAAATCACTTTTCAGCTCATAACTTCTAAGGAATTGTAGCTATCGAAAAACTTTAAATGCAAAAATTGTTCGTTATGATAAGGCAATAATTCGCCTAATTTGAATTTTCTTTCTGTTTTCATTTGTAAAGAAATTGTGGGAAAATGAAAATTTCCACCCCCACCATTTCCACCCCCTTTGAGCTGGATAGCCCATCTACGAACTCGACCAAGATTTTCACTATCCTTACAACATATCCCAAGCTCATTAAATTTACTTCAAAATTACTCCAGTTATTGTGTTCACAAGATAACATGGGAAAAAGCGTTATACATATATATATATATAAACTTTTTAACGAAGGGTGGTTTTGGGTTCTAGGGGTCATGATCGGTGAAGATCTGCAGAAATTTTCCGAAAGTCATGTCATGAGAACCATTGCAATAGGTAGAGTTCCTATAAGGAATCTACCTAAAATATGAGGAGCAAAATAGCAAAAGAATGATATTAAAAAATATAATGCAGCCATTTATCTTGGCTGAGATTTTTAAAAAATAATCAATCATGAGTTTGAAGTAGATGGAGAAGTTGATCAAAACTTAACCCACACTTGACAAAAAAAAATGTCTAACCTTTCAATTAATGTCCTTCAAACAAAATTATAATTCTTGATAATATAATTTCCTACAGTGTGGATTATTTTATTTTTATGATATTATTTTAAATCATTTCATTTGTCAAAAATGTCGCAACCCATGGAAGAATATTTCCTGCGCTGAACTGTAGGAAAACTGTACAGAGTATGTTAATCCAAAACAACGTTAAAAAATTACCATGTGAAATTCATTAAAGAGCATATCATGTGAAATTCATTAGAAAGCAAACTAAAAATGTGAAACAAAGAAATTTGTTAAGATACTGCTGAAGATAATTACAGAAATCATTCAGTAAATATTTCATTTTGAAAAGGAGGAAAACTTTTTTTTTTTTCATCATGATTTGCACAAGTTAAATGCAAAGGCAAAGAACGACGTCGCAGACATTCAGCGACGGTGGCCAATCCTATTGGTCGATTTTCTGCCTTTGTTGTATCAATCAGGATAGAGTATGTAAATATGCATCCCGTAACACAACGGATGCTCCACCCTCCCAACTTTACACTAAACTGATTCGCTATTTTCGGCGTATTCAGCATTCGCCGAGGAACTTTCAATTTTGCAACGTAGATGCTAAATCGATATATTTAAAAAATTTAGTATATTTAATAGCATATTTAAAAAAACTTAATAACTTTATGCATATTTGTAATATTTTAAATACCTTAATTCCAGTCATAAGAAGTGAGAAACCAGGGGTTGGTTTAGTGGAGCCAGCACAGACCGAAATGCCGTTCCGGCACTGCTTTATTCTCATGAGAAATAAACCAAGAAAAATTGTGAAAAGCGTACTTAAAACAGTGATTTTTGTCACAGAGCTTTCTGGCACTGCTTATTTTGCAACTACACCACTGTGAGAAACCCTTGTCATTTTGGAATTGTTTCAAAGAAATAAAAGAGTAATCATACCAGAACATTGACAAACATAGAAGAAAATTGAATAGATAAATTAAAATTGCTAGAAGTAAATTCCTATTTCAATTTTTTTTTTAAACTATTAGGTAAGAGGGAGTGTCCACTTAATTGGTTCGGGGGAAAAAAATGTGGGAAAATTTCTAATGTTCACAAATTCATCAAAAATATCTCTGTGGCATTATACAGTGACCATTTATTTTATGAGGTTGTTAATATATATGAAACCATATGGAACAGGCTCCTATAAATGATATGCAACATAATTAAATACACTTTTGCACTAAGCAATTTAAAATTGAATAAACATCGGATTTTTTAAAATAAATGAAACAGAATGCAATTCTGTGCAATTTTATTTGTTAAATACATTTAAAACAAAATTTTTAAAAACATTTTATCTTGCGAATATCTGTTCAGCACACAGCCAAAAAGAATATTCCAGAAAGGGCCGAATAGGACCAATTCTGAATATTCGTTATATCCCTAATTGGTAGTATGTATGTATAAAACCAAACATAACAGACTTCATCTGAAAAATTATTGGTATTGCATCATAATTTCAGACTTTGCAATGATAAATTATATGTAACTTTATTAAATACACACCGATGCACAATGCAACATAAAACTGGGTACTGAAATTTTTTGATAATAAATATACTAAGATGTAATTCCGCTATATTCTTTATTAAATGTGTATATAAGAACAAATTTAAAAAATATTATGCTGAATGCTTTCAGCCAAATACCAAACATTCATTACATCCCTCGATTTTGATTTGATTTGATGTGACTTTCTCTGGCACAAGATCCTCAAATGGGATAAGCTGCGCCGAAAACCAAGAATCTGTATAGAAAATAAGTGCTTAATAGAATCGTTAGTTAAAATCCAAGTAAAAAAGTGAGATGAATGAACCGACAGTACAAAGTTACTAAAACAAGACATTTAAAAGAGATCATATCAGAGATAAGAAAACTAAATATCATGGAAAACACCAATGTCCTTCAAGTACATGAAGAGGTTAAAATGTGGAATTTGTCCCAATAAAAATGACAAGTCGAAACTGCTTGAGCAAAAGTACCTCAACCGACGTCTATCAACAGCCACACAGTCTGTTAAGATGTGTTTGACAGTTAGTATGTCACCACAATGGCTACATGTTGGAGGAGACTCCGCAAAGAGCAAATATTTATGTGTCAGTCGTGTATGCCCAATTCGAAGTCTAGTTAACACGACGTCACAGCGTCTGTTGAGTTTCGTAACCCAATGCGAGAGAACCGGTTTAATGACATGGAGCTTGTTATTTGTTTCCATATTCCATTTTTCTTGCCACTGACAATGGCACCACTGATTGACGGCAGATCGCACATCAGCATAAACAAGTGGTCGTGTCAAGAATTCTGTAGCCGACTTTGCAGATTTGTCTGCCAATTCATTTCCGGTAATGCCAACATGGGAGGGAACCCATGAAAATAGAATCCGAGCCCCTTTTGAAAGTAAATGCCTATAGAAGTCTTTAACTTCTTTAATGAGTGGATTACGAGTTGAGGAGCTACGTAAAGATTCCAGAAGACTCATAGAATCAGTGTATAAAATGGATTTCCTAATTTCGTGCTCATCAATGTACTTGAGTGCAAAATAAACAGCCGTAATTTCTGAAGAGAATACAGAAGTAAAAGAGTGTAGTTTATAACTGATGATGTGACCATTAGTAAAAAATGCGCAGCCAACATGGTTCAAGGATTTAGAACCATCCGTAAAAAATGGTTGATAAGACTGATAAAATTGTCGATGTTGATTAAAAAGTGAAATTAAAACTGAGTTGTTGGAGTCTGACTTGGTAAAATTTCCAAAAGGGTTAATGTAAGAAATGCTGTTCTCCATCCATGGAGGATGGCCACAAAAATCAGTTGTGTGAACCTTTACACCATGAAAAGTGTCTGGAAGTATATTACGCATACGCAGTCCAAAATGAGGGATGCATGAGGGGCGGGCATTGAAGAGGCGATTATTATTGCCATTTAATAATGTCCCACGTAAAGGATGCTTGTCGTTTGACAGAATCCGAAAGTAATAAGAAAGAGACAATTTATCTCTTCTAGATGATAATGATGGTTCAAAAGCCTCCGCATATAAACTGGGTATAGGAGATGTTCGGAAGGCTCCTAAAGACAGCCTGAGAGCTTGATGATGAACATAATCAAGGCGTTTCAAGTAAGAAGGTCGAGCAGAGCCATATACGACACTTCCATAGTCTATCATAGACCGGATGATGCTTCGATAAACACGAAGCAAACATGAACGGTCTGCTCCCCAGGAAGTATTGGATAGAGTTCTTAAAATATTTAATGATCGAAGACATCTCTTCCGTAAGCTGGCAATGTGCGGAAGGAAAGTCAAACGTGTATCAAATACTAGACCCAAAAATTTATAGTTATCTTGAAAACGAATGGGGACACCACTCAAAAACAATTCTGGATCAGGATGAAGTGGCCGTTTGCAAAAGTGTATGCCTATTGTTTTTTGTGCAGAAATAGTAAACCCGCTTTTATTTGACCACTCAACAATATTGTTGATGGCTGTCTGAAGCTGTCTTTCTATGAGTTGCATGTTGCGAGCATAACATGAAATGTGCAAATCATCAACGTAAAGATTCTTTTGCACAGTTTGTGGGATTACTGATAAAATAGGATTGATAGCTAAAACAAAAAGGGTTACGCTTAAAACACAGCCCTGAGGAACTCCTTCTTCCTGGCAAAAAATGTTGGAAAAAGTATTCCCCAGTCGGACTCTAAAAAATCTTTGCTTTAAAAAGTTTTGAACAAATATAGGTAAATTTCCTCTAAAACCAAGATCATATAGATTTTTCATGATGCCATACCTCCAAGTACGATCGTATGCTTTGTAAATATCGAAGAAAATGGACACTAGATGATTTCGTTTTAAAAAAGCAACGCGAATATCTGTTTCCAATGATATTAAATTATCAATTGTGGATCGTGACTTCCGAAACCCACTTTGGAAGGGAGATATGTATTCATTCTTTTCTAGGATGTGTACCAATCGTACATTTACTATTCGTTCAAAAAGTTTACACATGCAACTAGTTAGGGCTATTGGTCGATAATTTAGCGGATCCTGCGGGTCTTTACCCGGCTTCGGTATCGGAATTATAAAAGCATGTTTCCAACAATCTGGAAAAACATGTTCTTTCCAAATGCGGTTAAACATGTAAAGAATATTTAGAAGCGAGTGTTCTGAAAGATGTTGAAGCATAGAGTAGGTTACCTCATCAGGACCAGGTGAAGTGTGTTTAATAACAGATAATGCTGTATGCAGTTCAAAGATAGTCAGGTCACTGTTGTAAGATAGATGTTTTGTCGTCTGGAAGCGCAACTTAATGCGTTCCATACGATTTTTATGCGCGAGGAAAGGTTCGGTATAGTTACTTGCTGAGCAAATAGAGGCAAAAGCTTCAGCAAGAACATCCACCATTTCTGAAATATTACGAACCTCCTGACCGTTCTTTCGCAGACAGGAGATGCGTTTTTCTGGATAAATACCGCACGCCCTTCTAACATTTTCCCACATATCTTTTGCTGTAACAGAGGAATTAATACTGGACACAAATTTAATCCAGTGTCCACGTTCACTTTTCCGCCTAGCCCACCGTGCAATGCTTTTAGCTCTTTGAAAGGCTATTTGATTAGCCGAGGTTGGATG
>BGPR01011013.1:14390-50224 GCA_013235015.1 Araneus ventricosus | reverse complement strand
CCCAAACTCTTATCCTGCGGAAAACACCCTTTTATATCCCAACAGACAACGTCATTCAAAAAAATCATGCTAGTTAATAGCTCTCCATAGGCCACTTGTAAGATGTGCCTGTCTGCAGGAACTGAAGAGTACTATTGGCCAAATTTACGACTGTGCAGCATTTACGACCCAGATGTCTCGGAACTTTCGTATACGACTATTCACAAGGGAGATTGCTTTTCACTTTTACAGTAGTTTTACGCTCATTCTATCATTATATACGGGACTTTAAAACATCATATAGGACGCCTGATTTGTGACCTAGATCTCAATGATTTCGCATTTCATTGTTATGAGGAAGTGGACACCAGAGGTCAAAACGATTGTAGATTCATCCATACATCTTTCATGACTTTTGGGTGATAAAGTGTATATTTTTCTATTATTAATTTTTGCTTTAATCAATTAGAAAATCTTTTTGAGGGAAGCACCTTAAACTCCACGAGATCATGGAAAAAATCGACAAATTATAATTATTGAAGCATATGTTGGAAAGCTTATTTTATCTTACTTTTCCTTAAACACCGATATCTTATGCGCCAGTCAGTTATGAATTAAATGTCAAACTAAAGAAATATTTCTGTACACAATGGCTAATTGTAAATTTCAACGAATTGTAACATACAGTTTAAGTGTCTAACTACGCTTCTTCTATCATAGTATTATACTAACGATTTTGCATTAAAAGAAAACATATTTAAAGATTACAAAAGAAATCTTTAATAGTTTTCACAAAAATTAAGGCTAGGCATTACCTGAGTCAGCATCTTGATCAACAAACTTCAGTTTAATGTGTCCCCTTCGATGCTATACTGCTACACACACAATTTTGGGAACAAACAGATTTTATAAACAACATATTTTGATGTATTTGATGATTTTGATAACATTCTAGACATTGCTTGAGCTTAGGTTTCACTGATCAAACGTTCCATATCCATGACGGACATTCGAAGAGTATCGTATTGAAAGTTTACAAATGAAATTTATACCAAAGAGATTGAATTTTTGACAAAATTGCACATTTTTATAAACGCAGGATTCCGTTGCTATAAAGAATCTGTAATAGAAAGGGATTGATTTTCAAAAAATCGTAGGCTAATCGTTGCATGAGCTGACATCTTGTTCGTAAACGCGAGATTTGAATTCGATATCATCCGATCCGGAAGCATAGATTATTACGAAACCAACACGGCATGTTTCGCGGAGCGAGCTTGTGCTTACTTCATCATGCTTTTTTATTTCTCTCTATTTAAGAATCCTGTTAATTTTAAGTTTGAGAAATAATATGTCATAGATATATGTATGTGTTTATATATGTATGTATGTACGAAAGATTATTTCAATTGATGGTGAGAAACTGACATTTCCATTGAAGATGCAAACTTGTAGAACGAATAACAGTTTATTTAAACTTCAGACATGTTTAGGTCAAATCAAGTAAAGAGATTATTAGCGATTGAAAAAATATAAATTCCTTCATGGCTTTGACGGAAAATCTTACGCCTAAGCGAGCGTTCTGCTAGAGAGAATAGAGACAAATTACATTGTGAAAAAAGAAGTTACAATATCGCAGAGAGCTTTTATAATAGTTTCGAAAAGGGGAAAGTCCGAATTCTATAACCAGTCGAATCCGGACTTCTATCATTTAAAGTGGCAGTTACTTTTGTACTAAAGTTTATGTAGAAATAATTTTATGAATTAAAAGTTAAGAAGCGTTTCTAAAACTAGGAAACTTTTAAATCATTACAATTTCCCCCTCCTCAAGACTCATATGAAAACAGGGCCCTAGTTGCCATCGACTCTGCGAAGTTGGAAAGGTTTATAATTTTTTTTCAAAAATTTGAAATTTGCTAGACTAATGGTCATAGCCTAGAAGTAATAATATTAATACTAAATATGCAAAAAGATATCAAAATGTAGTTCATAAAACAGCAATATGAAAACAAAAGTAAACTCTTATACTTCTTCGATGAATTTCTTGAATACTCTTTGTACATGTGAAAACATTCTAAATGTAAACAAATAAAAAATAGTGATATGCAATTCTAAAATTTAAATTGTTTCACTTTATTTAAGAAATCAGAAAAATTTAAATGTTGGCAAATGTCGTGATAGTAGTATGGTAATGCAAAAATGTTAACGTTTTATTTTCTATACAGTGAAAAATTTTCTCTTTAGGAAGAAAGGATGTGATATTATCGCCTTTTAGAAACGAGCATTTTTGGTTATTTATGGTCAAATCTGTGCTAACCGACATCGCAAATTCTACTGAGAAAATTCTTTTTTTTTTTTATTAAAAACACAATTCACTATCAAACTGTTTTAGCAGTCTAGAGTACATAAACTGGTCTCCAGAGGCTTCAGAATGGAGAAGTAGGTGTTAATATTTCTTGTGAATATATTCAACTCTTTTCTATACTCTTTGACATTCTTAGGTAAAGAGATAATCCCCAGAGATCTGAGAATAGCTGAAATAAAAGTTTTTATTTACTTTCTCGTTAAAGTCATGTTGTAAAAATTTATTTACCACACTCTATCAGTACACTAGAATTTGCATTTTACACAAAATTTATTTATGACTGAAATATCATTTACAGGAAATTAAAAATTTGCAACATTTTAAACATATCAACTGTAGCATTTAATAGTAAAATGAAAATTGAAATTGTTATTATCAGATTTGCATAAAATTTTTCATTCAAAATATAAGAATGAACAATAATCAACTATTGATACAGAATAAACAAAGTATAACTTAAAAGTTTGCATCATAATGCTTATATGCCAACATTCAATACTCTAATTTCAACATTAAAAGTCATAAATTTCAAAATTTTATATGCTCACACTGCAAGATTATTTTCAAAATTTACTCAACTCTGATATTAACACATTACCTTCCAAACAAAACTATTTCACATGTAATTTTAAATCAATTATTAATCAACAACAAAAGAAAATCATCTTCTTAAATAAAGATACGAAATTATTAGAACATAATTAAATCTTGTAAACGGGACTGCATTATAGTTGGACTAAAGGCTCACAGGAATGTTATAGTTGGACCGAAAGTGCACAGACTAATGTTCTAGTTGGACTTCCGTTAGAACAGGTTTCTGTTAAGAAGAGTATGAATGGCAACAGGTGGAACACACGTGCTTCTCGGGTTCGGTCGGCTAGATGTGATGGAGGGGTGAAGAATTGGTTTGGAATGATGTCGCCTTTTCTTTTATGATTCCTGGCTCTTCGGGTTGCTACCTTAAAGTAGTATCCATGTTTCGTGCGATTGTCTGGAAGGACATATTGTCCTAATGATTTCTTCTTCACAGGTGTTTATACTAAAGTGTAGCATTATGGAGATCTCGGCTTCGAGTCAATAATTTGTCGAGCTTCGAATTTTTCTACCTGATTTTAAGCATGCTTTGGTAAGACTTTTTTTTTCAACTGCAGTTGAAGCTTCCTTTTTCCCAATATGTTGCAACAATTTTTATAGTAACTATTACAGTTAAAATAATATTTTTTTTCAACACGTATCACTATACTGAAACATTTTTTATAGTAATTATACACATTTTGCATACACGTGTTTTAATGATTTTTATAGATCTTGATGTGTCGAATGTTTGCTGTACAGTAATGTCTTGGTTAAATGTTAATAAATAGTGTTTTTCTTGTCTAACTCAATTTTGTGCTCTTGCCTTTGGTGTACTAATCTGTAATGGTAATACGATCACAGTGCCATTTTATATGTATTTCTTTTCAGCAATAGTGTTAGGCTCAACTTAATATTTTTAGTCACACCATAACAAATCTGAATACTGGTTAGTCGATGATATTATCTATATGCTATAATCATCTGTAATTTTTCTTTCTTGTCATTTATGCGCAATAGGGTGGAGTGAAAAAAATGAAAGCCGTAAATATGCCGATTTTCATGACTTCGAAAGGAATTTCGAATTTTTTTTGCATATTTCTATGAAAAATTGACTCCTCGAATGCCGTACAATATCGTGAAATTGACTCCGGAATTAATTTTTCTTCGTTGGGTGATTAGTAGAGAAACGTTTTGCAAGAAAATTTGAATTGTGCATTAATTTAATAATAATTTATATATTTCGAAATTTTGCCGCAAAGTTACCTCATAAGTGGATGGTCTTGAACTGGTTTTATTTTTCAGAACATTTTAATGACTAACTCACTGTGGAATCATGTTAGACATATTTATTAACATCCTGGGTTCTTTGACCGTACAATAAAAAAAAGGCATGAAATCTAACAAAGAACAATATTCTTTCAAACAAAATTACCCATTTGCAATTTTTCAGTTTCTTTATAATAATCTAGATGCATTCATTTCCTGTTGCTTTATTGAAAATATATATGAAAGATCAGGTTTTAAAGGTGAAGTAATCCAAGTTGTTAAAGAAAAGACAGCAGTTGTTAAATCTTCATTTATTCCATCATAGACAATAGTATGCTACTTTGCAATAGTTAAAATAATCGTATTATAGGAGTATCCATGACCAGACTTAAAAAGGTAACGCGCGAAGCAGCTCGACGTTGTTATTAGTTTACATGTTGGATTAAAAAAAGGCAGAAAGGAATGCGCACAAAGTTTAAGTACCCAGAGAAGGGAATTTCCCTGGAAAAATCTCGTGACTCGAAAAGAAAGTTTTAGTGCGCTTACGATGGAAGAAGAAGCAATTAAAATGAGGTGTCGTTAAAAATGATTCAAGAAAGTTAAAAAATTAAAATATCATATATATATATTATGCAATCTTTCTTGGTAAGGTAAGCATTTATTATATAAAAGTTTACACTACTGACAAATAAACCAGTGTCACTCAATTAGAATGTACAAGCTGCAACAAACGTTTTCATCTCATTGGATAAAACCAGAGGTCTTTCAGATTACCTTACATGAAGTTTTTCTTTTATTATAAAGTATTCGCTTATTATTGTATCACAAAGTAAAAACTGCTTCTGCATGGCATTAAGGTAAATGTTTAGAGTTTCTGGAATACAATCCGTATATTTAAGAGCATCGGAAACACTTTTATATGCCAGAGGAATAATATGGAGCAAAAATTATTTTTCTTATTATTTATTAATTCTGAATACGGCAAAAATGAATTTAAAAAGCAACTGCTGCTACTTTGATCTCATGGTGCATATCAACCCTCTTTCTCGGTGCAAAGTTACCCCACATCAGAAAACAAATTACAACTTAACTTGTTATTGTAATTGTCATTCAAAGCAACAGAATAAAGATGGTTCAAAAGTTTATGGTTGAATATATATTTATAGTTATTTTTCAAACCTAAATTTTCACCAAAAAGCTGTATCAAAATTTTCTTTCTTCTATAACCTCCAAAATGACTGTTATATAAGTTTAGGCAATGAAATACACTTGTCAGCGTTGCCAACAAAAGGCAAAAAAAGTAATGAAACCACTTCTCCCAAACAGTGTTCTCTAATTAAATTTTCAGCACAAACTTTATAATGGTGCAAAGTTATCTCTACAGGTGCAAAGTAAATCCGGATCATGGTACATGTTCTGCACATACTATATTCATTTTTGCCTTTTCCAAGCAAACAGTTCGTTAAACATGAAACTTCCGAAATAATGTATCTATTTTTTCATAGAGAATATTATATCCCTTTCACAGCACGGAATTAAATAGAGAACTTAAATTCTGAACAAGGGAACCTGAGTATTTTGTGTTTGTTTGACAACCTACTCAAATGAGTAAAATTCATATAATACAAGGAGATATTAGAGCTAATACGCTATTTTATGGTTGTCTGCGCTATTGATACGTATGTCTTAGATGACAATAAACAATTGGGAAATTTCTTTTGATAATTCTCCCAAAAGAATCTAACTATACCATATAATGAAGCTATGGACATTGTGCTATGAACAAAAGTGAAATTCATTTTACGAGTGGATAATGAAACTGCATTAAGCAAATGAAGGATCGTGTTACCGTGAGCACCAAGATGGCTGACTAATAGGATCATGCTTTGAAGGCTTTCAGCTATTTAAAATTACCGCTGGTGTTTTCTATAATGAGGAAACTTAGTAACAATGCAAAATATTCGACAGCTAATCACTTATTTTATGAAGAGTTAATATCCCTTATTAACATTTTCTTTCTTCACTACTGCTTTAGAGCATTTGACCTTAAAAGCCCGATTTTCTAAAAATTGATTTAATAATGTTTTTTGACTTGCGTTTCTTTAATAAAGCATGGGAAAAATTAAAAAAAAATCCTTTATGTTTTATGTATGATTTATGGCTAAGAAACAGTTTGATAACAACACAGGACTTTAGAAAAAAAATTCTAGATAAAATTCAATATTAAGCACAGATGAACTTCAATAACTAATAATAAGCATAAGGAGTTTATTTCAACATTGCAGAATAAAATATCTTGTTCTCAAGCGTACCACAAAACAAAAATGTTGCAGCCTCGAGAGAAAAACATGAATTTATTTATTTATTTATAAGTACTCAGACTATATGCTGTAAATTGACTTAATAAAACTTTCAAAATATATATTATTATTGTCAACAACAGGCATTAGAGCTTCAGTCTCATTCTCAAGAATTTAGAAGTCAAAATTGATTATGTTGCTTAAAGGCAACACTGGGCAATTAAGGGTTAAAATGCACTCTGATTTTTTTATAACAAAAAAACATAACCAGATGCGAAATATTCGACGGATAATCATTAATTTTATGAAGAATTAATATCTTTTAAAAGTGGGAAATAGTATATTTTTTTCTTCACTAATAAAGAAGATTAGAATGGTTTTTCTACAAAGATGTAGAACATTTGTTTACCTCATTATCAAGAGAGTATCAAATCTTAGCCAATGAGTGTATTGGATCTAATCAATTATGTGAAATTTATATAAGAGTTATTTTTAGTCGCTTTATACTTACTTTTTTTGTAAATTTCTGCTAAATTTCCTGTAAAGAATAATTTGTATGTTCGATTCAATAGAAAGAACCATGTATACCTATATATAGAATATTTCTGATTCTTTTTATACATTCCTCAAAAGTAACCGTCGTCGAGCAAATGATTTTAAAATTAAGGTCACATTAAAAATGGCGATGCTGCTTCAAAGTTTATAGTTTGTTGATGTTGATATCAGACTTTATTCTAAAATATTAAATTATTCACAATAATTAGCGAATGCAATGATTTTGTTTTGTAAGCGAAAAAATTATTTAGTCATTGTAAACAAGACGATATAAATTCCACGCAAATTCTATCTGATGCTTTTTATTGAATAAGGGTTTCAGTTACTTACCACACGTAATAATTAAATTTAACTGATTCTTAGCTATTTAAACGATGTTCTTGATATTCTTATAAATGCGAAACAAAATGAAGAATTGAAATATTCGATACATATTCATTTCCGTCATAAAGAGTTAATAATTCTTAATTATAATTTTTAATATAAGTTTGAGATTAAAATTATTTTACTGGAATATTTCGGCAGGAGTGTTGAGTTTCTAATGACATATAGCTTTAACCAGAGTGCCTATTGTATCTAATCAACAACGTTGCAATAAACAAACAAAATATTTAACACCTCTAGATAATTATACACAAAATCATCATACTTAATCACGACATAGCTGGGTTTCCGGCTCTAGTCTTCACAGAAAATATAAATAATCATGATTTTTTAAAATTTTTGTCTCATTTAAAGATTTTTTATATATCCATCTCAAGAAATTGCCATAGAGAAAAAAAATGATAGATTTAATATTTTATTAAATCTATCATTTATTATGGACAAGTTTGCTAGTTCGTTTATTTTTAAATCACAACCGTTTTTCGGTAACCCTCCTATTTAAGCGAGCACCAAATCCATTTGGATACTGTAAGAAGCGACAAGTTCGAATCAGTTGTTTCTTTATTTCACAAAGCGTTGAATTCTGTGTTCTTGGAGTTCGCACAATCCTTTTTATTGAAATCGGCTTAAAAAGAACCCCTCGGAACACGACTAAAATCGAAATGGAACGATTGTAATTAGCTAAATCATTTGGTAAAAAATTTTAACCGCCAGTGATTTTCTTAATTATATAGTTAAAAATTTAACCGCAAAGAAAACCTTAGAAATCGCCAAAAAAGCGGAAACGAACAATTATGGCAGCCTTTTCACAAAATTAGGCTCTTTATTTAAAAAAAAAAATAGAGCTACATCAATAGGAGCATGGAATTTAATATTTGAAAAGTATCCTTAAGCGTTAACATTAGTAAATTGTACTTTAAACCTTAATTAACATTTTCAAGCAGAGTGTTGAAATTTTGAAGATTCTCATTGCCTTAGCATTACCACCGGTTGTCGGTAGTTATGGCGGAAGTCTTACTTTAATGCAAATAAACAAACCAGAAAACTCGTCCATACTGTATACATTTAATTCAACTTTTAGATTTGTTCTAAAATTTGACCTGAACTAGAGACAGTGTGAGAGTATTTTCTTTTCTCCTGAAAGCAGAATTGCAAGTGTATTTTGTTTAAACTTTGAAATTGCTAAGAGAAATAAATTTTACTATCTTTTAACCACAGATAAAAATATTCCTCGTTATGATTTCGAGTGAGATATTGGAAATGGAATCATTAAATTTTGAGACAGAGATTCATTCTTTGATGTACTAGGCAACTAATAGTGTATTTAATATTTTGGTTTGTATAAAGAAAATTCTAAGCTTAGATAATATATTATTTAGGTAAGAGAATGCGTGAAAAAATTATGATTTTTTTTAAATATTTGATGAAGGAGCAAGGCTTAGTCTGAAATAATTTTTCGAAAGAAGGTTATTTGACATAGAAACATTAACTGTAACGCCACTGTATACCCCCGAGCTCGGAACCCAAAGGCCTCACATTTGTCCTTGCTTCCGTTAATTTGTCCTGACCCCCGTGAGACGTGGCCATAGGAAACAGAGTACTGAGGCTTTCTGGGATGAGTGTAGTTGTATAGAAGTTGGCCATAAGGGGTATCAATTGGATTTAGAGGGCCAAAGGGCATAACTGAATTTTGGAATTATGAATAATGATTAGTTATGACCGAAAATACCTGTCCGGTTTTTGAAATAGTTGATTATAAGATTTTATTCTCTAAATATTAATCTTTACTCATCAAAATGAGTGAAAAAGTAAAATAAAAGTTTTGTTTCAGAAACAAAAATGTGTAAGTTTCAAATTTCACATGAATTTAACAATACACTTAATGTATTAATAACTGATTCCTTAAATAATTACTCAAACCACACCTTACACATTCCTAGAAAAAAAGACAAAAATGTGAAAAGTAACAAAATATGTGAGGAATAATTGTAAAAACCATCACTAATTTAACAATTGATTTAACCACGTTGTTTAATTCATCTCAGACTTACAAAATACTAATGTAATATGAATTTTTTTCATTATTTTTCGATAAAGCCACTAATGCTAACGATTTTTCCCTTCTATGTCAGAAGAAACCAGGGTCCATCAAATCTTCCGAAGGTCCATCAATATCAATTTAATGTCCATATACAGCAGATACTTCCACCTATGGATTAAGGTCATTCTTTTTTCCTCTTAATTTCTGATGACACCAATGAATTATGGTCATGCTATGCGTCAGTGCTTCTACTTTTCTCACCATTTTGATGCATGGGCGCCATTTAACGAAAAGTTTGTTTATGCTTCAGTAATCGCCACTTCCGCGTACTAATAATAAATATCACTAAGCCAATTTCCACGCCTCTACGATTTGTTGCAACTAACCTGATTTATTTTCGCCAAATATGACTCTCCACTTTGGTGTGTATATACCATAAGCCATCAATGTATTTCATGAGATATGGTAAAAAGAGTGCGTTAGAAGATAATTAGTATTGAAAGTACTTTAACTCTGATACATCATGAGTGAAATTTAACAAATTGAAAAAAGACAATTTTAAGTTTATGGAAAATATATTATGTTTCAAGAATGTTTTTGTTGAAATGTTTGTTTTATCCTTAGCCTAAAATTCTCTTGTCAACCATTGTCTTTCAGTTTTGCAACTTGATGTTCGAATGTGAACCGTAATTAGTACTTTGAATTATAGAATTTTAAAACTTATAATCTAAAATTATCATTCATAAATGTTATAATTCCATATAAAAGTGACAAGTAATCCATAAACAACTCATGTGTACAACGGACTCTCAATGGAATTAATATGACAACACATATCCAAAACAGAACGTGTAATATAATTAGGTCATAGAGGAAACAATACAATTAAAGAGTTAATCTGCTAATCTAAGTAAAGAAAATTATAATCCAAGAAAATGTTTCAACCTATCTTTTTCTTCTTTGAAACGAATGTTGAGGAGATAAAGAACTATTTTAATTGTCCATTTTTCCATTAACTGCCCTAAACTGAGAGTTACAAATAAATAAAGAAACAAAAACATGGATAACAAATATAAAAATTTTAATCAGCCATCTACAGACTTTTAGTACTTGTAGTTAAACATTCCACCTCAGTCATAATGAATCCTGCTGAAATTTACTCGATTTCAGAGAAGCTTGAGATGCGCGTAATTGATATCAAAATGTCTTTTTACTACATTCTTAATGTCTGACGGCTCATGACAAGTCCTTCACATAAATGTCTTGCATCCGTAACACATGAAATTATTGTGGGTTTATTGGCATCATTAGAACATGAGAGAATGCAACGAATTAATCATTCTATGATGAAATGTAGATATAAAAGATATTTATTATCAACAGCAAATAAAATTCTAGTTAAGAGAAAAAAGCAAGAGAAAAATTAAAAATGTGCCTCCAGCCATCACGATTACATGAATTATCCAGAAAAGATTGCTCCCACGGTCAAATCCACGGAGTGCGAAACACTTGTTGAAATACTAAAAGCCTTCTATTACAAGAAACATTATTATAAACTAGGGAGTTCTGTCCCTTTTCCAACCGCCAAAATGATTGCCTAGCAATCATCCCAGATTTTCTTTTTCAAATCCTACACACTTCACTCGCTACATTGAAGACACTGTTCATCCTATCAAAAATCATTAATAGTGGAGCTTAATAGAGTTTTTTCTGGTGCTTAACTTAAATCAGCACAGAATAAATGTATTGGTCTTCGAGAAGGTATTTTTCTTAATTTTGTCAAATGAAACTAACTAAGAAAATTATAAATGAGCAAAAAAATGATAAATATATTTCCAAGCCAATTTCATTACCAAGCTCGCCCTAATAGCGCCAAACGTCGAAAAGCTCGTTAGAAGGAAAATGTTTTAGGATTACCACATTTGGCGAATAATCGTCCAAAAGGAATTCCTTTTCGCGACATCGCCGTATTTTTAAGTCTGGCCAGCGTGTTGAAACAAATAATTTTTCCTTCATCCTGAACGCCTTTCCAAACTTTCTTCAACTGACACATTTGCACTTTGCATTAGTCTGTTTCGTCATTGTTTCGATAATAATTAACAGCACGGTTGAGATTCTTTATTTACTCATTGAAAAGAAAGGTTCAGACTAAATCACATTCGTTTGTTTACGTCTGGAAAGTGGAATCCCCTGTTTCATAAATTGCTATAGATATTGTCAAATCCCATAGATAAATAACGCTTTTTTGGAAGCCTTATGAGAAAAAAATTTGTATAGATTGTATGTCAGCGGTGGGATAAGGGCTTTTTTTTGTGAATGATATTTATCACGACTCGGCATTCATCAAACGTTTAAAAAAACTATCAACTTTTATTTAATTACTAATTTTTAACGAATTTTTCTTAAAACAGAATCATTTAAATTCTTAGCTTGAAGGTTAAATAGCTTATATTCTTGGTTTGAAAATATATCGAATTACACGATAGTACTTTTCTCATTCTTATACAGGGTGCTCATAAATTATTGGTCCCATTTCAAAAATTAATAAAAAAAGAGCCCCATAATGTAGCAACTTCTGTTTTTTTGAATGAGAGAGTAGCTAAAAATTTTTTTGACAGATAGGCAACGCGCCGTTACGGCGCACTAAATCTGCTGCAGAGGGAGATTCCCAACGCAAGTGTCAAAGTGGCCACCGTGTAGTAGAAGGCGCATCTCTGATTCCACGAAAGCAAATCAATTGCAAGAGTTCTAAGAAGTTCCCGCCTAGACGATAACACTGTAAGTCTTCAAGTAAGAACTCTATCAAACGTTGGTATGAGCAATTTAAGAGAACAAGAAATGTGCATTATAGGAAAGGTGCTGGACAGCCATCGGTCTCAGGTAAAGTTGTTGAACGAGTCAGGGAGGCTTTCGCTCCTTAATTGCTCATACCAACACTTAATGAAGTTCTTATTTGGAGACAGACAATTTCTATGCTCGAAGATCTTTGCTTTCGTGGAACCAGAGGCGTGCTTTCTGTTGCACCGTAGCCATTTTGACACTTGCGTTAGGAATCTCCCACTGCAGCAAATTTAGTGCGACGTAACGTCACGTCACGTATCTACTTTCTTCCTAAAAAGTACAAAGTTGCTACATTATAGATTTTTTTATTAGTTTTTGAAATGAGTCCAATAATTTATGATCATGCCGTATTTCATTATAAGTGAATAAAGATGAATATGTGTATATAGTTTTTCTTTGAGATTTAGTTAATTGTGAATCAATCAATACCACACATCACTTGGCAAATGTAGCGAATAAGCAAACTATCAGTTTTCAGTATTTAAAGAAGCTTTTAATCTAAGCTTTTGAAATGATAGTCGTACTTCCCACTCAAAAACTAATTAATTGAAGAACATAGTTGTCTTTTCAATGCGAATATCTTCCAAGACAGAAAATTACAAAGACAGCATAAGAAATTCATTATTAAACATGTGTGGCTCAATCCATTTAGTTAGCTGGAATATGGGACGTCTTTTCGTATAAAGCAAACTTTGGTAGAGTTTCTTGTACTAATTAAATGTATGCATTAAGTAATGAACGCACTTTTAACCTTTTATGCTAAGGATCATATTCCTTCAAGAACGTTAAGTGTCTTAAAGCACTCTGTGTAATGAAGTAGATATTGTTCAAAATACCTACAGTGTTTACCTTAATAACTAGCCATGATAAAATTATTACATTATTAATCAACTTTTAAATATTCTATTTACATTGTTAGCGGGTGTTCATTTCATTTTCTCATTGATAAATAACTTTTGGTAGACTCGTGTCTTCTATTACTTCCAGTTTCAGACCATGTTTGCTAATTCAGTAGGATATCAAAGGAATTGTTATATTTGTAAACAATATAAAAGAAACTATGTGATATAATTAATTACATTCTAGTTTAGTTAAATTAACATCCCGTTTTGAAGCACCGCGAGGATTGTTTTAGGACGGTCCTCGTAATTTTGAACAACGATCAGATGATAAGGACGACATCTGAGCATCCAACCGACACACCCTCACCAAGCTTCCATACCACACAAGTGGGAGGACAATTGGCCCCCTACGAATGATTTAGAGTGCAACAGGGACAATAGACGAAGGATCTTCAGTGGAATCGGGTTTCGAACCTGGAATGTCTAGTTCCGAAGCTGAAGCCTAACTGCTATTTTACCATCGCTAATAAACATTCTAAGTTTTATTTAGTTCGTATTAGGATGTTTAAAATATAATGCTGTCATTAAAATCTAATCTACTTTAAAACGAAATTAATAAAATCGAAACAGCCGTTAGGCAGGCGCATATATAAAAAAAGTGATGTAGAAATATATTGGGAACGTCACAATTGTTTATTGTTGTGAGTGTTGCCTAGAAGAGGAGATAAAATGCTTTTGGATTGGATGTTATTAACTTGAAGAAATTTGGTTTTAAATAGAATCTAAATAACCGTTTCATGGTTTAAAAAAAAATGCATGCATTTGTATATTTCAAGAATAAACGTGTTGTTTAGAAAAAAAATGTCATCCTACTTAATTCTGAAAACAGTACAGTACATGGAATTTAAAATATTTATTTCAACATATGCAATGTTATTAATCTTACGAGTTATTAATCAATAAATTGAGTCTTTTTGTATTGTATTTGATTTCTCTAAGTTTAAAATGTGTCCAGAAGCTAAAAATAAATTCATATTCTAATTTTCGTTCTTCAGCGTTATTAGAAATTCAATTTCATCTTTATTGATACATACATCATACGAAAAAAATGTATGATGATATCACATTCTTATTAGATAGTTATTTTTATATAATAATGATTTCAACAATTTTTTTTGTTACAGAACATGTTTTATTTTGCTAAAGAATTCAAAATAATGCCAGAAAATAAGCAATATCAAAAGCATATCAAATCTGGTATTGTAATTTTAAAGGTGCACCTTTCAAATTTTAAATGTTGCAAATTTAAACTATCACGTTATGCTTGTATTATAAGCAAATAAACCAAAATATATTCGAGTTCAAATCATTCAGATTTAATACATAGAATTCATACCAAACTTAAATGCTACAGTCATACCTATATTATTAAAATTGTATAAAATGCAAAAGTAAAGATTAAAAAAATATTCAAAAATTGTTTGTTCTTTCCAATAATATTAAAACTATTTTACTTAAAGTGAAAAAGATAAATTATTTAAACCAACAATTATTCATTTCAAAATTCTTAATTAAACACCATCTATCAGCTTTCAATAAAAATAAGAGCATAGTTTTAAGTTGTTCGTAGTTTCAAATTAAAAGTTATTTCGTAATATACCTTTAAGCATCTAGTATTGTAGATAATAAGCTTTTCATTCTCTGCAGCATGAATATGAAGCCATTGTCCAGAAAACTACAACATTTTCACTTGTTTTTGTTAACTAAATAATGAAATCAAGTAGAAAAAGTAGAACACTGATTGGTTTTCATATCAAAGCACTAATTAAGAAAATCTACTGAAGAAAAGTTAAATTACTCTCAAATTTATTCTGATAATTACATAAGCTTGCAAAAAAGAAAATACTTAGATGCATGAAATTTTTTGGGCGATCTTTATGTTTTAGAATGCACTGAAGCAGAAATTAACCTCATTTTCATTCCATCACGCACAGCTCTCTTGGAAGTTTTCGTAAGAGTTTCCTAAATTATATAAACATGAATGAAAAAGGGTGTTTTATTTGATGAATTATTTCTGGTTTAGAATACACTGAAGCAGAAATTAACCTCAGTTTTATTCCATCACGCACAGCTCTCTTGGAGGTTTCCGTAAGAGTTTCCTAAGTTATACAAACATGAATGAAAAAGGGTGTTTTATTTTGATGAAAAATTCCCTAATGCAAAGCCTTTAATGTCACCCAATACAAAGTTTTTAACGTGAAATCATAATTTCAACTGGTGATCAGTATGCATTGTATTAGACTTTAGAACCATTTTTCTTCTCTTTCAAACTTCTTCTAGTACATTTTCATGTCTGTGTACTTTAGCCTCTGTCCACTTAAGCATCCAGCAGTAGTCTGCTATCATAGAATCATTTAATCTTATAATGTCCTATAGATCTTGATATATTCTCTCTCTCGGCCCCTCACTATAGGCTCCTAAATTTTCAATTAAATTACATGAGGATGCAAAAATTGAGCTTTCAACTTCCTCTTGTAGCACTGCATATCCAATGCTGTCAGCATCCATTTAGCTAAGTGTTTGTCATCTTAATTCTTAGCATATATGCACTATGACTTTCATTACAGAATAGTGAACCATTTTTTTTTTCAATTTTACTCCTAGTGTCGGTAAATGGAACATGGCGTAAAAGTTTTCATTTGTCAGGTTCAATAAATATTCCCTTGTGCATCCATCTTGGTCTCGGACAGTTTCCGAAACTTCGTGAAAGGGTATTTGAAGTATTCACCATCTTTCGACATATATTTAAACTGTTTAAAAGCTCTTATTTGATTCGTAGTGAGGATTGCAGACCATCTCCCCGAGAAACAAAGCTTGTCCTAATATTTTTTCATCGTTGTTTAATGAATCACATGTACGGGTATTTTTGCAGTTTGATTGCTTGACCAACACCATGAATAAAATTTTGAAATCCCCAGAAGTCCTACAACGGTATACATCATACTTTATTAACTGAAGAATTGGGGCTAATCCTTTTAAATTTTCCTCTAGAAGTAATCAATATACAGCAGGAATTGAGGCAAATTTATTTCCAATACTCAGAAAGATTGCCTTGAGACTTATTTTTATAGCACTGTATAAATAGGCGCCACTCATTGGAACAGCAATCGATTGGAAAATGGCCCATTAGCCCAAGGATATCAAAACAGTAAATAGCATTTCCCTGTTTTGAGAATATAGACTTAAATTTCTCTCTCGAGGTCTATACAAAGAAAAACGAAGAAGAAAGGCGATTAAATTATTTCGAAGAAAGAAACAAACCCGGCAATAACAAATTTCACCATAACTTATATCTGAAACCTTACTTTTGCGAAAAAGGAGATTGTTTGAGATTTTTTAACTATTCTTCCCGTTTTCAGCATGTGAAATCCTTTGCTTTTTGGGTGCATATCTATATATATAAAACGCTAACATACGTGGCACAGAAACAAACGGTAAATTTCTCTTTTGCCGATGGCAACGATCGGTTTGTTTACAAAATAAAGTCGGTAACCTCTTACATGTTAGGCTTAGCTTCATAGGCCTAGTCTGCTATTATAATCTTTCGAGTGTAAAACAACTTCTTCTCGAAAAAAATGAGTTTAAGACATAGAGTTCACAATGTTTCGTAATGAAACTTTGGATGAAATTATTCAAAAGAGATTAGTTAGAAATGTAGCAGATGGAATTAAGCGAGACAGAGAACGCTCAGATCGAGGGACCTCAAAATAGTTCAAATCAGCGTAGGTTAAAATCGTGTTAATTCGCAAATTGAGGAGAACTATCATGCAACTTTCTTTCGTGAATATTGTATATTGGGTACTTTTCCGTTATACGCACACCACTTCATGCCCTTTTTCTCTTTTCGAATTTTTTTCATAGCGCTGAATCGGCACCCTAGCTCAATTTCTTTCCTGATGACAGTTGATGTCTTCTATGTTTTTGGCGAGCTGAATCGTCAGGAGCTTGAAAGCGCCAATTTAGCTGAAATTGTACAGTGTGCATATAATGGAGCACAGATGTTCTGCATGGGATCAGTTAATCTGCTTTATTTCGCTTTATGATGAATTAAATGTAGTTTAACATACCACCTAAACAGATAATCTGCTCTGATCAATACACACAATAAATTACGTATTCAATTGCACAGATTATATCTGTAGAATCTAATCTAGCAAAAGAGTATTCTAAAATAATTATTAACAATTATTTTAAAACATAAGAGTATTCTAGAAAAAATATACAAAATATGTATTTTAGCCATCTGATCATTTTAAATGTATTCACTGCGGAGTTATTCACTATTCGCATGCGAATTCTAACTCTTCATTCTGAATGATGCATCGTTTCAATTCCTTGCCAGATAACAATTATTATAAAAATCGTATAACAGCAAAAACTCTCAGATTAATTTTTAGGAATTAAAACGAATCAATAACTATATTTTTCTTTTTATAAGCACTAATATTAATCCTAACAGTTACACATGTATAATTATGCACCTTATTAATTTTTCAAGACAAAAGGTATAAAACAGTTTGATACGAACAACTGTTTAAAATTCAGAAATAAAATGCTGTTATTGATTACATTTGCTAATAATTAGCCAAATTCTCCTCAATACACATTCGATAGCTCTACATGGAAGAAAAGGCAATGGAACTATAATAGTAAATACATTTTAAATGCAAGAAACTAGATTAACCAATCAATTTAACGTCGAAACAGCCGGTTTCAGTTTTCCTACAATCGTTCCTTTCCATGTGTCTACAGAAATATCGAAATCTTCGAAAGCTTGATCTCCTCATTTCTCATTCACTTTTATTTTTTCAATGCCCTCAAATCTCTCCATTTTGGGAAATGGAGAGGTTTCTTCCTCTGTCTGCTTTTCATATACCCAGAATTTACTACTCACTATATTCTTTTTCCTTACCATTTCTTTCTCAGTGAATCAACGATTCTCCACACCTACGATCGGTTCCTTCCTGTGCTAGATAAATTCTAATAAAAACTATTCTAAACTATTCTCATCAGATAAAGAAATTTCTAATGAATTTCTTATAGACATTTAAATTTTCCAATAAATCTAGAACTGCTTTTTCGAAAAGGGAATAAGGTAATTAACTATCATGAGTTTTTCATAAGTTACTACTTAATAAAAAAAGTATCTGATCATATATTTTATTGACTTAAAACTCAAACTCGATTCAGCAATTTTCTTTTTGTTAAGGTTCACAGGTTTTTATCTGAATTTTCTATAAGATCCATCTTCGGAAATACAATTAAACGTACAAAATTAGTGATGAATTCATTTTTTAACAAATTGCAGATGTTATGTGAAATGCTGATAAGCTTGCGAAGTATGTTTTAATATTTTTCGAACAGCATCAAATACATTGAAGAAGCATTTTAAGAAAGAATCATTTTAATTTTTTTGTTAAGAAGAAGTTGTCAGTAGTTTTTCTACATTTAATATCATGATTAATAAAAAAAACCCTACAGAGCACCAAATACGTTGATGTTATCTTAACTCTTTAATCCCGAGGCGACTTTTATCTTCTAGCTCCTTTAAAAGCGGGCCTTTTGGGGAGGATGCGACATGAATTGGGCTCTCCCAACTGGGTAGTCATTTACCCCACCACACCATTCACCTTCTTCTACCTTCTCTTAAAGCGCACGGAAATGGGCTGTGGTTGGCAAGGATAATTGGACCCCCTACCGCGCTTATATCCCAAGCGATCTCAGAACCTCACCTCCCCTCAAAAGAAGCCAACCGCCTCAGACCGTCCTTCGTCGCTGTTAAGGGGAAATTTTTAGACCGCCCGGGACCGCCTCGCTCGATGTGAGAGGGTTAAGAAAGAAGCATTTGTATATTTCTCTCAAGTAGAAGCCGTCAGTAGTTTGTTGTAGAAGTAGCCCTTTCTCATGATTAATTAGAAGAAAAACCTACTGATACTCAAATACGTTGATGGCATCTGAAGAAAGAAGCATTTTAATTTTTGTCTTGAGTTGTCAGCAATTTATCGACATATAGTCTCATGATTCATTAAAAATGAACTTTCATCAAGGAGATTCAATCAATGATATTTCATCAAGGAGATTCCAAAAAAAACTCATCTGCTTAGTGAAAAACATGTTTTGTTATTGTAATTAGCAAACATATAACATAACATAACACCACTCCATGCCCCTGCAACTATAACCATATGGTTATTTAAGCAGTGACGTGGTCATGAAGTGGAAGAGAAATCACAACACCCGAGGGGGTGACCTCTCTTAAAACTTGACAATTCTCTATGCCGCTGCCCTATTAAAAACGCAACAAGTCTACAAACATTTACAGGAGCATAAGGCAGGATTGCTATTGTGCTATACATTAAAAAAATATTTTGGAAACACGGAAAAATAATACCTTGAAAAACACAAAATTATACAGTTATACATGAAATAGCTGGAAAATAATAAAAAAACAAAATGCAATGGAAGAACTATACGAAGAATAAAAAATACATTAAAAAACAGAAAATGAAAGGAAAAAGATGAAAAACAAATTAATACAGTAATAAAAAATAACATAAAAATGTACGCAAGAACAGAGAGATGGGCCGCACAGTATTTTAAAAAGTTTGATTTTGAAGAGGAGTTAGCCGATGGAACTCTATTTGAAGGAGAAACACGGAGGATCTTGGAAGAAAGTCCTGAAAGAACGACAAAGCTGTTCTGAGTTCATTAGGGGATGATGGGTTGAAGAGGAGGCGAAGTTGAATGTTGAACTGGTGAAACGGGATAATTAGCAAACAGATGCCTAATCGAACCAATCAGAATGCCGTGATTCAGATGCTAACATTATAAAGTTTATAGGCTTATAATATAAATTATGCCATGCCTGATGCAAAATTCGATCAAAACATTCTGCAGGATAGACCGTTATACCTACCAAGTGTGGCACCTAGTTAGTTCTTACTTAGAAAGTGCCCACCCAGAAAGCTATTTTTAATTTTTTTTAATGATTTTTAAATAGTAATTAATCAAAATTTTAATGTTTCTCCTCACTAACTGTGAATCATATTTTGGAACAAAACCATTTTTACATCATTTTACAATTTGCAATTCAAAATTCGCTTTTATGTTATATCAATTTGATTACCATACAATTTTTTGGTAAATTTTGATACTTTTTTGAAATTAATTTTAGACTCAATATTGTAGCATTGTTTCTTCTTTATAGGGAGAAAGGAGGTTAAGTGCACGCACTTAATGGCTTTTAGCTTGTAAATGGTAAAATAAGAAAGAAACAGACTTCAAAAATTCACGCAATGTTCTTTTTTTAATTATGAATCAATAAATTGGACTTCACGATTTTGTCTCTTGTCATTTAAGTAAGAGAAATAAAACTAAAAAAAGGCAAATGCGTACTCTTTGCTAACCTGGAGGGTAAGAGTACGCATTAAGGGTGGCAAGAGTACTCACCGAATCTAATCTAACAATAGTCGCATACAAATACATAGGACGTACTTATCTTCTTTTATTTGATAAATTCTTCTGTGAAACCTGTAAAGGAAGTCCTCAAGATAGCAAGTAATCCAGTAAACTGAAAGATTATCTTTGCTCTGCATTAATTCTTTTTATCAGAGTGTTTTAAGCTAATTAGCATGTTGCTGGACGTAAATTGTTCCGCGCAAACTAAATGTTGAAATCAAATGCGTATTTTACGTTAATGTAGACAAGGAACAGAGCAAATCCAAAGGTTCGAAAAGAACGCGGGTTAAATATCTATAGCAATTTGAAGTTTAAAACCACTTTGTTAAGGGATCCATGAATATAAAATTATGCACAAGTTATTCAGTTGAAATTTTATTTCCGGAGATCAAGTTGGTCGCCGAAGGCCGCTAATAGAACATAAGTGTTAGCCTGCAAAGAAGCTTCGAATTCGTTTTGCACTCATAAAATATCAGACTTACATACTCTAATTGGATGCAAAATAGTAATAGATGTTCATGGCTTAACCGATAAAATCGCTATCCGAAACGGCATTCCCCCCTTTAGTTCGGTTAACCGGGTTTGTACTGTATTAGCAAAATATGTACCGAAGTGAATCAAACTCGATTTGCATGTAAAAGTCTCTCTCTTTTTTCTTTCTTTTTTAAATTGAATTATAAAATAGAATTTTCCTTTTTTGCACTTTTATAAAAAAAATTCTATTTCACTAATTCTTTCAAATTTCTCAAATAAGGTTATTTCATATACAGCTCTATCAGAATTGAATACAAAAATAGCTTTAACAATGGAAAATATTGTCTAAAATAGAAATTAGCTACAACAAACGATAACATTGTTGACTTTGGAGTATCCATTGTTCTATATAATTTTAGAGACATAGTTTTAAAGAACGCTTTTTTCATAATCTAAATAATGTCCAAAATCATTATTGATGAGATTTTTTCGAGGAAAACATCCTTTCTCGGTCATTTTGAAAAGTTTTGTGGAAGGTTGTTTTTACTTCTGACAAATCAAGTCATGCTTTGAAGTTTGAAGTCTTCTTTTTAGTACAGGTTAGTAACGAATATTTTCTGTAAACACTGGACATTTTGCAAACATATTATGAAAAACTTCATTTAGAATTATTAAAAGTTCATTAATTCTTCGGTATCCAAAAATTCTCAATAAACTCCATAGGCTTTTAAGCTTTATTTCCTTATAAAGGTAATTTGTAATATTTTCTTACGTGAAAATTTAATTTACTTCAAGACAATTCAATCCGCCAGGTTGACGAATTGTTATCATGTTTTTCCTTATAATTTCATTTAATTTAACTTAGGTTAGCAGATAGCTTCATTTGGAGTGTGTCAAAGCAATTTTCGTCATGGTTTTATTTGCCTCTCGTTTATTCACGTGTGAACAGCTCATTCCATACCGATATGGCAGTTCTTTTCCTCATAATTTCCTTTAGTTTATCTTTGCTAAGTAGATAGTTAGAATCAGATTGTGTCAAAATAATTTATTTCATGATTTAATTTTAATCACGTTTATTCACCTGTGAATAGCCCATTTCGAACTGATGCAACGGATATCCGAAATGTAAAAAATCGCCTTAAATTGAGTTTTTTCTTTTAGAATATAATTACCAAATGCATTATTTATATTCATGTGCTTAAGAAAGAAGTTTTAGTACTTTATGGTTACCAGTGCCTCAGGCAAAAACCAACCAGATCTCAGCGGTAACTCGCCGAATACTAGCGTTAATTCTCATCATCAAAATCATAAGGACGAATGATAACTCTAACAGAATTGCGCCAACATTCAAGCTTGGCAACGTCTGGGACCTCGCTAACACAATAGTCTGTAAACGAAGTATACAAAGAGAAACTATTGTGATCGTCAAGAAATTCGACCTCATCATTTTCATGAATCTCTGTGTTTCAAACGTTCTCCGCCCCCGAAAAACACACTTGTTGGTCTCTGAACATGAATGCCGAAAAACGCATTGAGGCACACTCATGAAATTTAGTAGGTACCCTTTTCAATAGATTTGCAAATAAACCTGTTAATGAAAAGTCTGTCTGTTTGTCCGCCCACATCCATGTGAAGACGATAACTCAAAAACGCAAATAGTTAATTTTAACATTAAATTTACAATAAATTTAAACATTATTAAATCATCTTTATTATTGAAGATCTCTATCAAATTTCAGACTCAATGCGTCAACGAATTGACTGTCTGTTGGTCTGTATATTTAAGATTATGCGAATGCGATAATTCAAAATCGCAACAACTTATACAAATGAATGTTGGCATGCGGAATTGTTAATAAAGTTGTAGATGTACATGATGTTCGAGCCAATCTGCGGAGAAGATACCCAAAATTTTTGTTATTTGAAATATTCAATTTTCTACACCGTAAAAAAATACTTAGGCGAACTCAAATTTGCGGAATTGCAAATTTTTCTTATGGTCATGAATAATTTAATACAAATGATAAATCCTGAATGAAACTATAACATAAATAAAAAGAACATTTATCTATTCTTTACTAAAAGTGAAACGGGAACAGTACTAGAAACTGGTCACATCTCTCATATAATTCATGTAGTTGTCGATCTTACTGAGATGATAGTCAATGAACTTTCAAGGATGCGTAGGCAAATCTCTTCTACAGAAGTCGACCCCTCAGACACAAATCCATTAAAAATACAAAAGACAGTTGCAAGTTTGACCGAAGGTCTGGGTTCAGTTGAAAAAAGTTTGAAAATTTTGGAGAAAATAGACTTTATAAAGAAAACTATTCCAGCTGCAAGAAAAGAAATTTAAAAAAAATGTCAATTTCCTAAGAGGAAATTTTATGCCAGGGCAAATCGGTCAAGAATTGTCCGATTTTAACGAGCCACCAACACCGAAATATGTCTGTTTTGTGCAATATTTTTGTTGTAATACGTGCTTTAGTGTATGAATATATTTAAAAACTGCATTTTTCATTTTATAATATCCTTTCAAACATCTGTTTTCCTAACTACTGGCAGAAATTAATTAAAATTTGCATTTATTTATGTGCAAAGTTAGACTAGAGTAAGTTGGTGGGTCATCCCAACTTACTCTAATCCGATTTACGCGCACTTTGTCAGTCTTACTTATCGTGTAACTTCTGTGTATTTCTCTACTGTGAAGCACCAAATGCGTCATATGTTGTTAACACAAGAGAAAGTCCTTTGATTAATATTAGCTACTTACCAATAATTAGAAATCAGAATGAATCCGGAGCAAGTAGTCAAAAATTGGGACTTTTTCTGCTGATTCATTCTGGATATCTGCTCAATTTTTTACCAAATAAGGTTGATACGAAAAGCAAAACCAATTCTTTGCTTGCAATTAAAAAGAATGGATTTCATTTTACAAAGTAACTGTGAATCATTAGCAAAATTATGCAGCAGCTAATGGAACTGTAGAGAGAAAATCATGAATTTGTTACACACTTCAATCAACTTCGTCTTTTTTTCCAGTAAAATAGCTAGATATTTTACGAAATATCTGAATTATACACTCTGATGACACATACAATAAAACACTTATCAGTATTCACAAGGAAGTTGCAGTTTGGTATTCATTTAATTTTACATTTTCTATTTGTTCCTTTCATAAAGAAAGCTGAATATTTCATGATTTAGTTAAGCCCCTCATTTAATACTTTATTTTCATTCTAAACTTCAATTTGTATTGAAATACTAGTCTATTACATTTTCTATTTGCTTCTTTCATGAGGAAAATTAATATTTCATGATTTAGTTAATAACCCTCTGTCTACTAAGAGTTCTCAAAATCTGAGTACAGTTGTATACGGAGGTTTGCTTAGTAATTGATCTGTGGAATAGATTCGTCCGCCCCGTTCCCCCTTTTCTCGTCACTACGGGTGGTGGGAGATATGAACAGCAGGCCTTTCATCTCTCATCTTCCCCCTAAGAGCCCCTTTAATGACCACTCGCCTAACTACCTTCTCCCCCCCTTTCGGAACAGCAACCGGCCGAAATCCGCCCCACTAGTATACAACTCGCATGGCCGGTTATGGCCGGTTTAGGAGTCAGAGTGTTAAAGCCTTATTGTCATTGTAAACTTGAATTTGCATTGAAATACTAGTATACTACATTTTCTTTTTTTCCTTTCATGAGGAAAACTAAATATATCATGATTTAGTTAAGCCCCTCATTTAATGCTCTATTTTTATTCTAAACGTGAATTTGTATTGAAAATACGAATATCTGCTCAATTTTCCAAGTCGATGTTCGGGTGTTTGTGTCTAGTCTTTATTTGAACCTATCTATAATAGATAGATTGTATACATATACAATCTATCTTTTAAATTCATGTATCAAAAATATAATTACATAAATTAGTACATTTCTTGAGAGTAATTTCATATGCAGCATTTCTGAAAATTTAAACAATGAACCTCCGCAAGAAAACTGCAATTTAAATTGAATTAAAAAACCAGCGGGAGTGATCTCCCCTAAACTTTCTCGTATACTTTCTAACAAAGTTGCCCTCTCGACCCCTCCCCCCACTGCCTAAAAATTTCGGAGCGCTGCGAGTGTTAATGATATTGTCTTCTCAGAACGCTGCAATACGAAAGGGTCAAGAATGCAAGCGAGATAAAATTCGCCAAGACAGTAAAATAGCGCCAAGTTTACGAAGGTTATGCACCGTAAAATGCGTCTTAAAACATTAACTGTTGTAAATAATAGGACCATCGTTTATTGTTACGCATTGTTTCATAACTACAATAAAACTGTGTATCAAATTTTATCTCTCTAGCTATTTAAGTTTTTGAGTTATCGTGTTCTCATGAACATGAACAGACGGACAAACCGACTTTCCTTGGACGTATTTTGTCCAAAATTCGAATGAAACCTACAAATTATGTCGAAAATCACATACAAAATTTCATCCCTCTAGCTTTAATAGTGTTTGAGTTATCGTGTTCATAGACAGACAGATATAATTACAAAATTGCGTTTGAGATGTGTGGAGATTCGTCAAAATCTCGAGTTCGAATTTCTTGACGATTACAATACTTTCTCTTTGTATACGAGAAAGTAATAAATAATTTTAGGAATGCTTTATTTCGTGTTTGTTTGGATCAACAAACAAACATTTCAATAGTAAAAATAACATTGTAGCCATCTAAACAATCAAAGTCAGATTATTGTTTCTCGTCATTTTTTGTTCTGACTTTGATAGATAGGCAGTGAAACTAAAGTGCTCTCAAGAAATTGTAGAAAGCAATTGAAATATTTAGTAATTTTATTTCAGGTGAACGATCTTGATGCTAAAATGGAATGCAACATAAAAGGTTTCGAAAACATTCGTAAGTATGATTTTATTCAGAGTCAAGTACTGTAACTAATTAAGATCTGTCAATATTATTTCCATTTTCGTGAAAGTTTTCTGAGGTGATAGTTTACAATAATTGCCATCATAAGTGTGTATATTTGAAATTTCAGTTTTAATTTTCGGTAATAAAAAGTAGAAACTTCAACGATTCCAAAAATATATATAGTCAGTAATAACTGAAATGGACTCGAAAACACAGTATCATCGCCAATGTTTTGCCAAACTGGATTTTTTAAGCGATAACCTGTAACATTTGGTATAAGATATATGAGGGCTAAGACCTATATGATAGCTACCATTGAAACGGCTGGCCAAGGGAGTGCTAATTTGGCGACGGCGCAGAACAGTACATTCCCTCTTAACCGGCTTAAATGGGACCGAGGGTTAGCCAGTTAGGCAAAAATTCGGTTAACCAGAGAAGTGAAATAAATTAAAGTTCGGATGTATGTGTCTTATAAATACACAATTAAAATATTGCGTCATTTTATTCAATGTATTAAAATATTATAAATTCAACCACACTGTCACCACACATATCACCACAATCGTTTGATAGGGGACAACCGTGCCCTTCTATTGTCAAGGTCAAAAAGTGCCTGGCAGTTACTGAGCCGCATTCCACTCCCCACCCCAACTGTCATATTGACATTCCAGGACCACCCCATGTCTGAAATACTTGCGGTATTGATACTAAATAACGAAACACGTGCTTTTTTAATTTTTAGCTATGTTTTGCATTTTAAAGATAAAAAAAATTCGGCCGGTTAAGCGGAAATATACTGCCGGTTAAGAGGGAATATACTGTACCTTGTTTTCGAGTCTTACAATTGAGTGCACGTAGATAGCTAGGACCGGTATCATGGCCAAAGAATAATGTAATATCTGCTTTCAGGTTTCAGCCCAAATTAGACCTCATTTAGTAGAATCCTGAACTTCTGTTTCGCCAGGGTACACTTAGTTGCCCCATTGACACAACAGCGCCAAGGAAAAATATGGGCTGTTAATGTAACAATGTGACCACTTAACGTATTCGATATTTAAATCGAATATGTATGTTAAGTAAGGCAAGGCTTTATTAAGTCGCTCATCGCCAAAATAGAGCAAAGAAAGAATACGGATATTATTTATTATAAATTTTATTTATCATTTAGTAGAAGTTTAGTTTATATCATTTAGTAGAATCTTGAACTTCTGTTTCGCCAGGGTACACTTAGTTGCCCCATTGACACAACAGCGCCAAGGAAAAATATGGGCCGTTAATGTAACAATGTGACCACTTAACGTATTCGATATTTAAATCGAATATGTATGTTAAGTATGGCAAGGCTTTATTAAGTCGCTCATCGCCAAAATAGAGCAAAGAAAGAATACGGATATTATTTATTATAAATTTTATTGGCTTTGTAATTAATTCTTCACACGGTGTTGGGGATGAGGCGACTTTCTGTGAATTAGCTTACAGCATTCTTGGTTTCAAGCGCTCTCATTTAGTTTAAGAATATCAAATTACTTTTAAGAAGATATTTGATAAAACACCAACATTTTTTCTGAGAGCAAATGCGCCACTGAAACACTTCAGTAGAAATTAGATATTTTCTCCAAAACTCCTTTTAGAGTTGTCTTTTAAACTCCAAAAATGGAGGTGCATACGACTTTGTTAATATTACGATGGTGATACATAATATAATCAATAACGTCGAATATCTTATTTCAATTCCAAGAAAAATAAATTTTAAAAAAATAAACCTCAGACTCTTTTATTTTATTAACACCTTTATTTGACTGGAGATCGAATTTGATCTTGAATTCAGTAGCGGCGATTGGGTGAAAAAAGTGAGGGGCAATAAATTTAGTGACATTTAAAGTACCCGGGGGTATAGGTGGTAAATCAAAAAAATTGCTAGCTTTCCCAAATACTATTGTTTTTTTTCATAATTCCTATTTTTAAACGGCTAAAAGAAATTAAAATTTAATTTTCCCCAGAAAAAAGTAAGGTTGCAACCCCCGTCGCCCCCCTTATTCGTCGCCACTGCTTGAATTGCATACGAGTCTTAAATTCATTTTGGTTAGGTTTAAGAATCACAACATATTTTGTCGTTATTGGTATAATCCAAATTATTCTAGCAGATTCGGAACGACCCCATAAGTCCATGAACTGTCAAAAAAACTAAATCGTTAAGGGATTTTCTAATATCTCGTCGATTATGGGCGCTAGAATATGAAGGGAAGACGATTCTGCCTGTTAGAGTTTCTAACAAGTTTGGTAAATATTATACTCCGGCTCAGTGATGAAACGAGGAACAAAATTATCTTATTTTTCCCGAATAGGTCAGTAGATTGCAAGAACTATGTAACTATTTAAAAATTCAAAAATTTTAATTGTTTCCCTGATTTATATAATGTTGGATACTTTAACCGAACCACAGACAAAAACCGCCAAATATTAGCAGTAGTTTATTGAGCAAGAAAACACAAAATTCAAGGTCAATGCAATGAAAAAAGTCTCGAAGTATATTAAGTATTGAAAGCCATTTTTTTTTTTTTACTGAAAAAGTAAGTGATCGATATTTATATCCTCAATGGTCAGTATAACATATCATTTTCTAACTAAATTAATGTTTTCAAAAAAAACATTTTTCGTTCAAATGTTTGGCAATGTATGTGAACATTTTTTTTATTTTTCCCTGTAATTATCAGCCTAGATTTTTCTAAATTTCCCCCTTAAATGACATTTTAATGATATATTTCATCTGAACGAGAAAATATGAATTCGTTTATTTGCATTCTCTTTTTTAGACTATTTGCTGACCGAATTCCCAATAATCCAATGTTTTTTTTAAAATTAATCTTCAAGGCAAAGGCATTCCGCAGCCGAAATAACAACAACGAAAAAATCGTTCGATTTATTCTTGTTAATTTATATGGCCACAAGTTTAATATTGTTAGCTTCATGTAATGGCTTAATTTGTGCCGATATGAATTAACCCGAATTGCACCCAAAATAATCTCATTATTTTAACTGAATTAGAAATCAGAAGTTTGCCAACTTTTTTTGGCAAGTCTAAATTTTCTGTTAGATGGCTTCAATTTTCTAAAATTAGCCTATTCTATCAATCTTCGTTTCAAAAAAGAGTGCAAAAAGCTTTAACAATTGAAAGCACTATTGAAAATAAATTGCGATAAAACGTAGCGTTGTTAGAAATGAACAATCTATTGTTGCAAATCATTTTAGAGATAGGGTTTTAAACAATCCTTTTTACATAATTCTAAACTATGTCCAAAATCATTATTGCTAAGATTTATTCTAGGAAAACGCCTTTTCTCCGCCATGTTAAGAAATTCTGTAGAGAATTATTCTCGTTTCTGATGAATTCAAAATGAAAACTCTTTGGAGCATCTTCTTGACGTTTGTGGTCTCCTGTTCAATATAGGTTAGTTATAAATATCTTCCACAAGCAATTGTCTTTTATTAAATTTACCATGAAATGTTTGTATCAGAATTATTGAACGTTCCTTAATTCTTTGGAATCCGAAAACAACCGTAGGCTACGAATATTAGGTTTCTAACGATTTTTTCTCTTATCAAGCATATTTGTAATGTTTTCTTATCTGAAAATTTAAGTTGCTTAAAAAGGTTGCGTTGGACTATCGTTTTTTCCCAATTGATTTTATTTTGAAATGAATACATTGCTTGATATCAGATTGATAAATTTATTTTTCCCGTATCCTTCCCCTACTTCCAAATAGTTGCAGTTAATAAATATTGAAATATTTCAGTGCCTGACGAAAGGCTCGTAGATGCTATTGATTTCTAGAGATGCTTTAGAGAATTTTTAGTAAGATGGAGCGTTTGAAGAACAAAGAAGTTTTTTTTAGAGATTCACTCTGTGAATATTATTTTGGCCACAGTTCAGGAGAAAGTTTTCAATACCGTTATCTTAATTGCATATCTGGCATAATGGGTTAGTGTATAAACCAAATTTATGTAAAAGGGTTGGAGTGATGAACATACGGGTATGAATGCGCGAAATAGCGATGTCTTCTCCTCGATCTTTCAACCATGACGACGGAGCGATAATGGATGGCATATCCCCCTGAGATTCTTGATATTTTCAATTTCTGAATGCTTCAATTGGTTTTTAATAGGAGATTATTTTCTTTTCTTGGATATTGTGAGATGATATCTTTCGCTGCAATCCAATCTAAGTAAGGAGTTGAATCGTTGCTCTTTTCACGAAAAATTCCGCCTTTTCATTCCCCAAAAAATATTTGTGTGAGTTGGGGTCCAAATGAGTATGATTGTTTTAAATTTAACTTTGACCTAATCTTGATTTTAAGATTTTATCGTACAATCCATGAATATTCTTTGGGGATTTAATGGAAACATTTTTCATGCGTGTGAGGCAGATAAACTGTCGGTCAAAATCATTAGGTTTTACTCTGGAATTCAAGGATCGTCAATTGCTTGGCGGATTGTGAGAGCCTCACCTGTAAATATGAAATTAATAGGATGGATCTGGAACACGAATGAGTTCCGATTAGCAACGCCAGTAATTGAAGTAACATTCAGTGACTTGGAAGTATTTATAGCGGTAATAAAAGAATGTTGTGAATTATTATTGATGAATTCTTTAAACCCTACGTCGTTGGCGTCGCATGCCATACGACGAAGAGAAACATTGCATCGTTTAAAATGAACTCGTCGCTACCTCCATGTCTCCTTATATTTCGCGATTATTTTTTGTAATTCTAAATATTGATAAGAGATGGCGCAAATAGTCCTACTTTCTTCATATTTTCGGGGTGAGATTTCCAGCATTGAATGGAAAACATAATCATTTTGTCGGAGATTCGAAAAAATATATCCAACAAAGAAGAGGTTAAAAACCTCTTCGATATCACTGCAAGACACGGATTTTTTGTCAGTGATATTCCAGTGATTTTAGGATAAATTCCTGTTGTTGATTAGAAATCTTGCATTCTTTTCGTCAGATTGGCTGCAATTTTTGAGATAAAGTGAAAATTAAATTTTAATAGTTTTATGAATGCACTACTCAATTCGTATTGAAACTGCCAAATACATAAATCAATTCTAAAATGAAATCAATGCATCAAATCAACTTAATCCTAAACAGTAATCATTATATAAATCAGAAGATAAATCTATACAGAAAGCACATAAAATCTGAGTTAAATGTATGCTAAAGAATAAAATTCAAAACAATATTAATGAATTAAATAAAAAATAAATTTCAATAAATAAACTAGATACATCAGAATGGTATAGTAAAAGTACATGATGATATTGCATTAAGTTCAATAAATTGAAAATTAAATAAGTTCATGATTAATAAGTTCACCAATTATTTCATGGAAAATCTTTTATATGATTTCCTTTTACCTACAATGGAAGATTCGCGTTGGAGTCTCTAGCAGTAATCTGCCACAATATGTGTGTCTCACCTTCCTTGATATCTTTATTCCATTATTTTAATATCCTGGCAGCCGAAATCTTTTCTTAAAGTTGTTTCAATTTCTGTTACTTTATGTATTATGTCTGTATGTTACGTTCTGAACTAATAATATATTCTATGCTGGTTGTGAACCAATAAGATTCGGAGATTAGTTTTTCAAGTGTTGCCCTAAACAAAGAAAGTAATTAAATTTGACCAAAATAACATTTCACTGTGCATACCTGTTGCATTTCATCGACTAAATAATGTGTGAAGATTATGGTGTAGATAAAGAACTAAAAATTGAGTTCTAAGAATGGCAGTAATTTCACATATTTTTGACAACTTTGAAAGGAATATGTGAGAGGAAATTATCGAATATAAAATAAAATTTATTTCTTTTAATAGTTGAGTACTTATTTCTATAATAAAGAGATCAAAAGAAATTTTAAAATTAATGGAAAACAATCTGATGACGACACTATTTTGGACCTCCCTTTACTTAATCCCTCTCACCTTAGTTTCCCTTTAATTTCTATCAATTTTTGTTTTCTCATATACGAATTATGCAATGTGAAAGTATTGTAATCATCAAAGAATTTAACCTGGAGATTTTCATTAATCTTCAGTGTCTGGAAAAAAAGTCATTTCTGGAATTATGTCTCTCTGTCTGTTGGCTGATTTGCCTGTTAACTCAATAACTTAAACTAAACAATGTAGAAAAATGGTATTTCGCTTTTACACAAAAATTGTAGACATCTATGAAATTTTGGATGAAATACGTCCACGAAAAGTCTATCTGTCCGTCCGTGTGCATGTGAAGTAGATTACTCTAAAAGACAGTGAACCAAATGGATTTGGTGTATTATTTTACGGCTAGAATTGTTTATTTCATCCAAATTTCGGACCAAATCCTTCAGTGGGTTGACTGTCTGTCGGTCCGTCTATTCGTGAGCTTACAAATGCGTAACTGAAAAACGCCACTAGTTAGATAAATGAGATTCGGTATGTTGTCTAGGCACCAAAACTGAAGATATTTATCCAATTTTGGATTCAAAATTTTACATCTTTATCCAATTTTGGGTCTAGTCAGTCGAAAGGATGATGTTCAAAATGCTTATTCGGTTTCTTCATTTTCCTACGAAACGTAAAATGCGCCACCTTGTGCAATTAAAGAAAAAAGTCGAGAGAAGAATAATCTCTGCGGTTTGGATTCGGAACTCTTGCTTTTTCAATTGACTCTCGCATGGGTGGGTAAAATATTTAAGCCGTAGATATTTGATATTATAATCAAATATCTACGGCTTCAAACGAAACAGAATTTCGCTAGAATGAAGTACAAGTGATGCGCTCTGAGAAAACCGAAGGAAAAGAAAAACTGATTTAAAAATGGTATTTTGAACGAAAATAGATTTTATGCTGAGAATAAAATTTCGGCAGTGTTTTTAGTTAAACTAAAAAGAAAAAAATTACCAAGTGAACTATTCAATTTGACTTCAGCAATAAAAAAAATCGGAAAGTCCCCTGGGGTCGCCTTAAATAATGGCGCTTGCGAATGAAAAATTTAAATTTTCGCCACTTTTGACGAAAATTTAAATATTTTTTTTTTTCTTTTCCCTTTTCCTTGTTTTCCCAGAGAGCATTTGTTGCACTAACTCCTCGTAAAATTCTGCTTCTTTTGGAGCCGTAGAACCTTTGGGGCCTTCTGAGTAGGATAATTTTTATTGTAACAATCTTGTATTTTGTAAATTCTTAATTATTTGTACCTTCCAGCAATGTTGGGAGCCAGGATAGGTTGAGATACTTTGAAGGAATTGTTCCTAATAATAATCTTTATTCCTTTTTCTTTCCTGTATTATTCCCTCCCTCTCCACTCTTTGAACCATCTACTTTTTAATTGCGTTTCCCATTAAAAAAGTTAGTAAAAAAACATAAGAAAGGCGCAGTTCGGATCCGCCCCACAGATTTTTCGTGAAAAAGGAAGGGATAAATTCACGAAACAAGTGTTTCGTATTAATATGTAATTTAATTATCAATCTCTTTAATACAATAATTACACAGAGTAGTATAATGGTTACAGAATAGATAAATCACAATCTACCACAGACCCTTGCTACATGTGATAAACTTGTGTTTTATCTATTCTTTAACCATTATACTACTCTGTGTAAATATTGTATTAAAGAGATTGATAATTAAATTACATATTAATACGAAACACTTGTTTCGTGAATTTATCCCGACGTTTTCAAGAAAAATCTGCGGCCCGTACCCGAACTGCGCCTTTCTTATGTTTTGTTTAGAGTAGCTTTTGATGGCGCTATCTGTTGACAGCATATAGAACTACATTTCGCGTATGCGCAGTAAAACATTATTTACTGCAAATGCTAGTATTTCCCGTAATATTCAAATTTTCATACAATGTTTCTATTACGTGTTGTCAAGTATTCTGCAAGTTTCGTAGAATTCGAAAGAAAACTCTGCATGTTATAATAGAAAAAACATGCGGAGTTTAAAATTTTCAATTTAATACCGATTTTTACTTTCTCGTATACGAAGTATACAAAGAGAAAGTGTTGTAATCGTCAAAAAAAATCGAACTCGAGATTTTGACGAATCTCCACTTAGAAAGTATGCGAGAAAGTTTAGGGGAGACCACTTCCGCTGGTTATTTATATTCTGATAAATATTTTTATTGTCTCACTTTGGGCCCTAGTCATACTCCCCAAGCTCTTTAAAATGACACCAGAATCAACCTCTTATCTAAACGCGTTCCCACGCTACATCTATTTATAATCTTACATATAGCTAATTCATAACAATCACGTGCATGCTCCTACCGTGGTACGAGGACGTCACATGCAAAACAAATACTATGCGACATACTCTTACAGATATCATCTATCCGTTGTGGGGTCAACCATTCTTTTCGTATTATTAGTCTCGTAGTTGTTAGCGATTCAAATCTGACAGTATTTTGTCACGCAAGAAAGTTCGACAGACTATCACTGTAACGAGCGGAATAACGCTTTCACGTCAGAAAATAAATTTTGTATTTGTTCTGTTGCTTTTGCAAGGATTTCAACAAGGATTTTATTTTGGAACAAAATTTGAGTCACTCTGAAATGTGGAATTGCCTTTCAACGCTTTGAAAGAATGATAAGAGCAACTTTATGTTGTGAAAGTATTTACTACTTCTTTGAACATATTTGCAATAATAATTCGCCTTCGGTACTTTGTATTACCAAATTATACAGTTGGCTTGCTCTTGCAGATTTTGTTACGATTTCTTTTCTTTTCAAGATCTCTTCATTCTGGGATCTGGACTGCTGAGATCCACTGTGCAAGTAAATGGCCAGAATGACACGTCCGAACAGAGGGAGGATGCTACCTAGAAGATGATCATTTGTTATACCATTCTTCAAGCTGTGGTCCAATCAGTATTTCACTGCATTCGTTCTTTACTTCGATTGTGTCAAATTAATTCATGGACTCTTCTTTCCTTTACCTTGAGCAAAGTAGTACCACCATTCCTCTGAAGAAATGTTCAGACTGCAAATAGGATCTCAAACCTCAAGCAAAATGTGTCAGAATCAATTCTCACTGTAGAAAAGTAATGTGTCTATAAGAGACTGAATTTTTTCCAACCCACATTTGGGTTAATATTATTTTATACCGATTTATAGCTCTAAAAATAACTCTCTTTTATTTGGAATTGAACTGACTGCTCTGTACAGAACCCCTTATTTCGTCTCCACTGGACTGGAATAATTAACAAAGAGGAATACTGCAGACACTTTAGGACAAGTAAGAAAACTGCCAAAGAAACTTTTTTCTGCTATTCCATGTCAGCTATCGATACTTGTATTCTGCTGTTTTAAAATGCGCGTTACATGATCATTATTTATTGACAAAGAATTTAAATAACTTTTTTCTCCCGCAAAAGAAAAGGGAGGCGTTTTTATAGCCACACAGGCTTCGAAGTACCGGCGTCTCTCGCATCCGGAAGTTGATCATTAAAATTATGAGCCAGATGCGACAGCTGCTTGATCAGTAGGTGCGCTGTGTATTGTTGTATTTTATTCATAAGGAATAACTAAGGCTGTAGTGATACAACATTCTTTCCACACGTTGTCTGTTTTTAAATGCGGGTTGCACGGTCATTATTTATTGACAAATAATTAAAATATTTTTTTTTTCTCCCGCAAAAGAAAAGGGAGGCCATTTTATAGGCACACAGGCTTCGAAGTACCGGTGTCTCTCGCATCTGGACGTTGATCATTAAAATTATGAGCCAGATGCGACAGCTGCTTGGT
>BGPR01011013.1:0-14380 GCA_013235015.1 Araneus ventricosus | reverse complement strand
CATTAAAATTATGAGCCAGATGCGACAGCTGCTTGGTCAGTAGGTGCATTATCTTTTGTTGTCTTTTATTCACATGGAATAACTAGGGCAATAGTGATACAACATTGTTTCAACACGTTTTCTGTTTTTAAATGCGCGTTACATGGTCATTATTTATTTACAAATAATTAAAATAATTTTTTCCTCCCGCAAAAGAAAAGGGAGGAGTTTTTCATGCAATCCTAATGGATTCATCAAAATTCGGAATCAAATTCAATGCTCTTATTTAGCAGTATTTGTATCTACTAGCTAGATCGCGTATGTATGTATTATTTTTATTGTCTCTGTGCTGTGTGCAAGCTAGATGACTGTATGTATCTCTAGATGAGTTTGGTGATTGATATAATAAATTCTTTCTTATTTATGCTTTGTCTGTCTTCTTGCTCTGTTCTTTTCTGCTGAAATAGATATAGCTTCTGATTTTTACAATTTCAAATTCGACTCCTTCCAAATGAAATATATCTGTTTTGATAGCTCACAGGCATCGGAGTAGCGGTATCTCTCACATCCGGACGATGGCCATTAGGATTATGAGCCAGATGCGACAATTGCTTGGTCAGTCGGTTCCTTCTACCTGTAGTCTTTTATTAAGATGGAAAGCCTAGGGAAGTAATGATTAAACTTTTTTTCCCACGCGTATTTTGTTTCTAAATTTGCGTTACATGGTAATTAATTACACTGGTTAACACTGATTTTTTGCCAATGGTATTCCACTGATTTTAGGTTAATTTCGTGGCGCTGATTCTTAGTCCGGATTTTAGTCATTACTTCCATTTACAAAGTTTCATCAAATATGGTTAGAATTTGTTTGAAAACACTTTGGCTTCTGTGGAAGTTTAAAATAAAAAGTTAAGGAAATTAAATTTTTATACGTTCCCCATAGAGCAAAAGTGTCAATGAATGAAATGTTTCTCTTACACTCATCTATGCATACACAAAGTTTCACAATTCTGTCTGCAAAACTTATAGAGATATGTTAATTTTTAAATTCCATGGGGTTGCTCACAAATTTTTATGGAGATGCTTATTGAAGAAATGCAAATTTATTCAACCCAGAAAAACAGCGAAGTGCAAATATTTGTCAAGTAGTATCTCAGCCAGTCATCACTGATTGAAAATAATCTGCTGACACATACTGTTACTCGGTTTCATTTGCAGATATTTGCAACTACCGAGCGATTAGATTTAGCAAGAGTTAACAAATATACTGTTATTACCTGATTCCGCACATCAAATCATTTTTTTAATGGAAGGAGAACTTGAGAAAATGAAAATTTAAGGTATAACTAAGCTATAAGGTATACCTATACCTTATTATAATAATAATAAGGTATAAGGTATGACTGTGGAAAATAGCCTAAACAGATACTGAATTGTTTGCTTTTCGCATTGTGCATATTATTAAATTTTACCTAAATGCAGAGGCGACTCGTCCTTTAAGTCTGCAGAGTTGCAGAACTCACTAAAATTATTTTAAAAATTCGTATTTTTGTTTTTAATTGCTTACTAATCCAATCTGAGACGAAAAGAAGACAAAAAATGAATGAAAAAGCAAGCAGGATTGAGCTGCATACCAAATACATTTTGAAAGCACTAAAATTCGTTCATTGCGTACATTCCCCCCTTGCGTTTTCCCCCCTTTTCAATATCACCCTTGGTTCGCCTTCGAGTTCTTGAATTTTTTCATTCGCTGTTTTTAGATTTCAGATTAACTTTCATGTTGCCTCAACGGGAACTTGGCTGGTTCCTACATATTAGATTCATCTTATTAAAACGGAACTCACCGAAAAGAAGGACCGTAATTATCTAAAATTCAATTCAGATAATTACAACTACAAGTTTGAACTATGTGAAGGTAAAGCTATTTTTGAAAAATTGTATTTCAATTGTATTCTAGTAATATTTTATAGCACTGCTTGCTTCTGGTAAGATGGCCTTACTGGTGATAAGCACCGTGATATTTTTTGAAGATTCACAAGTTGAACTATTTTTGTAAATACTTCCATTAATGTATTATTTGACTAGTTTTGAGATTTAGCAAGAGTTAACGAATACGTTGTTATTTCCTGATTCCGCCCTTCAAATATTTTTTTTAATTATGCATATTATCCCTAAAATGTAAGTCGAAAGACTGGTTCAAACAGCAGTGAGAGGTATGGAAAAGTGGTCTAAGTCAACAACTTTGTCTTTTTATATATATGTAGGTTTTGCAGATAGAAGCGTGCAACTTTGTACGTGAATTGATAAATGTAAGAGGAACATTTTACTAATTGACGGTTTTGCTCTATGCGGCGGTATAAAAATTTAATTTTTGTAATCAAAGTATTTTAATACAATTCTTACCATATTTGATGAAACTTAGTAATTGGAAGTATATGTCTAAAAATCAATATTTAAGGAAATAAACGCTTGTTCCACCTTTTTGGGACACCCTGTATATACTATGTTATTTTTCATAACGTTAGATGTAGGGTTATCTTAATTTCCAGGTACTGATACAGGACTTTTAAGTGCTAAATAAATAAAGAATGAAAAAGTGGGTAGATAATGGTTTATTTTACTCTGATAAAAAGGCTCTAAACAAATTTTTGATTTCCAGTAATTTACGACCCTCTAGACCACCGAAATGGCATGTTACCTATCTTTAAAAAAACTTTTTGAGATTCGTTCTCATTTTTAAAAAAACACATCGTATAGTTAAAACATTTTTATCTTTTTTCATTAATTTTTTAAATGTATCACCTCATTTGTGTACACCCTACACTAGAAACAAAGTTACAATGTCGCAAATTCGTCGTCGGCTTAACGCTGTGATGTTTCTCGCATAGATTTTGAGTCCCCCTAGAGTCTCGAGCCACGAGACGGTAGCCTCTAGCACCTGTGCGGAAATCCGCCACTGCCTCCAACTTGGGGTTAATCTCTTCAGTTACTTCCCTATGAGATTTATCTAATTGTTTACCTTTTACAAGGCGAGATTTTGTAATCAATGAGTTGCTAAAAAAATTATAAAACGATATCGTACATTTAAAGTGTCAGAGAAACAATGAAATAGACTGATGATAATATTTTATACAATTAAAATGAAAGAAAACAGAATTATGTTCAAGATGAAACTATTTTGTAGTTAAGTACTACTGTTTTATTCTAATAAAATATTACAGCAGAGTTATTCTTTTGTATACAATTGTTTGTTGCTTTTGCAGAAAAAATGAAGTAAGAGTTAACGTTAGATTAGGGAGGTTATAAATACGCAGCGAAAAGTTGCTGCGAACTCTAGGCCTCCTCGTTAGAGATAGACTAAGCTGCCGCCAGATGCCAAAAAGCCATAGATATATAAATTTAATCTACATCAACTTATAGCTTATGAGACGTGCTTTAATTTGAAATACGCCTTTAAATATTTCGTTCACACTATAAGACTTGCGGTGGTCGAAAAATTAGATAGAAATGTAAGAAAAGTTAATTTTGCCTTGTAAATGGAAACTGAAGCGTAGCACAACATTGGTAATACATAGCATATCAAGATATTAGCAACGAGACTAAAAGTTCCCATTGGCGATTTTCTGAAGTGTTGCCAGCAAGGTAAAATTGCCCTGTGTATTATTAGTCGCCCATGTAATTTTACCCACCGTTCCCCTATAACTGCGTACAACAAAATAGCAAGATTGTGAAAAATCCATCTGAATATTTTAATAGCCCAAGTCCAACTAACCAAAAATAAATATTAGATTTTTCAGTTTATTACTTAATGCTTTTAACACATTTCAGAAATTGCCTAATGTTTTAACAACATTACCTAATGGTTTAATATTTCAAAAGATTACCTAATGCTTCAAAATATTCAAAAACATTATCTAATGTTTTAACATACTTCAAAAGATTGGATGTTTTTATTAACATTATAGTGCTTTTTAGGCAGACATTCTTTCCATAAATTGAGTGATATAAAATATTTATGTACAGAATTCGACGGAGGATGCTATCGATCCAGATGAAGTAAAGGCAGGCGAATCAAAGCTAAAACCTTATCATGCGACGCTGTTTAGGATTGGAGATTTGAATCTCCTTTGATTTTTTCCGTCACTCTTCCCTTGCTTCTCAGGAGAATGTAACGGTTTACCAATAATATTCCTTTATGCTATTAAACCAAAAAATGCTGATAAGTTTACAGCTATTTTCATCGCAAATTCTTTTTTCTGGATGAAGCATTATGAATTTCCCTCCAACAGTAAGGAGCTCTGTGATGCAAATATTCTGACAGTTCCCATAAATAGTCCAACTTTAATAGTTAATTATTAATATTAATTTGTAAGAAAATTAATTTCTTGACTATTCAATTGGGAATATTTATTTGACATTAAATATCATAATTACTTTTATTTCAGATGGAAATGAAACATTTCTAAATAAAATGCTCTCCTTGTCTGAAATCGATTCAAGATTCCTAAGATAGAACTCTCGCGACTCTGTATTCTTTTTCGATTACTTTTTTGTTTCCCTGCTGCGTTCCCTGCTGTCGACTGGATTGATTCCGGTAAATCACACTGTAGGGACATTCTTTCAAACAACGGCGTGAATGAAAGAATTTCACTATCTTATATAACAGAACGGATAGCCATCAAATCGTATTGCATTTTATTATCTTGCGTTCCTTGATGAATTCTGCTATTCCGTTCGTTTTTATGCTAGTAGAGTCAATTGTAAAAATGCTCTCTGTGAAATATATTCTTGACTACTTATTTTCCAGAAAGTTTGCGAAATATCATTTCAACCTCGGTGTCTCCCTCAGATAATTGAGACTTTTGTTGGGTTGTTGAAATTCAATACTCAGCGAAGTACATGCAAAACGTGGCAAAGACAGTTTGTTGATGTGAATGCATTAATTTCGATGTCAGAATGCATTGTGGAATTTTTTGTTTATAATTTTCGGCAATTGATGCAAGAATAATGTTAGATATTTAGCGATTATTGGAAAAGCTACATAAGCTACGTGATTTATATGGGTTAAACTTGCAAAATCGATAGAAATAAGTGTGAGGTTGCCCTGCATCCATAATGACTTCAATGAAAATGATGACATGAAACTTTTTATGCAATTTCACTGTTGATTAACTTTTCATTAATAATCATTTTCAAAATTCTTTGCACGATACATATTGAATCTAGTTTTAATGTTAGAAATTCCTACATCCATATGAAATAATTAGCGTAATATCATTAGCAGAAATCAGACTCTGAGATAGTTGGTGGTTGTTTGTCGTCGTAACAAAAATTCAATCCTTTCTTTAAGTTTTTCTTCTTTTTCTCTTGTTTTAAAATTACCCTCTCTCTTCTATTTCTTCATTTTTAAGGAGATTCTGCCTTTTCTTTTCCATCACTTTTATTTTCTTGCAAAAAGGCTTTAAAAGGCGAAAGTTTCGTGATTTCTGAAGTAAGTGCAAGTATCTATATTTTTTTCTGGTTCATATTTTATTTTTCCTTTTGCTTTCGAAGCTGTGAAATTGAATTAAATATAACATTAATTTTATTTTATGTAGTATTTTCTCTAGGCCTAAGAATTGCTTAAAAGAAGACAAGTACTCTTTCATCCCCAATTCTCGAACCACTTACCTTTTAATCCTCCCAGCCTGCAACTTGGCGTTAATCTCTTCAGTTACCTCCATATGAGAGCTAACTATCTGTTTACCTTTTATAAGGCGTAATTTTGTAATAAATGATTTGCTAAAACAAATTATAAAGCAACACCGTATCACACGTCACATCTTTTACTACTTTATCTTTTATTTCAGCAAGCGCTAGAGTTTAATGTCCTGTAATATGTTTATGGTAGGATGATATAATAATATATTGGAGTCAAGTAGATTCTTCATCCTCGGCCACATACTTGTAAGAAAGGCAGAATATTTAAAAGCCTGTTTTAGACCTCTTGTGAAGTGACTCTCATTGATTTAATAAGTTGCATGACATATTCTAATGCAGATTTACATATACTTCGTGATTTGTATTAACCACAACCAAAAAGAAGTTATCCCGTCCTGCCTTGGTATCTGAAGACATTGAATAAGGGCCGTCATTACATAGTCGGAACTGAGATTGGAGTTTTAAAAGCCATCGCCGGTAGGGGCCCAACCCCTCCTGAAAGTAGTACGTCCCGTCATCGGAGTGGAGGTCACTCGACCCCACACCATTATTGTACCTCAAGGAGAAGCAAAAACCCACGGCCGACAGCTTCTCATCCACATACCCGGAGTATCTCCTCCGGGGGATACGTGTCGTTGCACCTTTTCTGATTTTTTTCTTTAATTTTTGGAAACTACTGTGTCAATAAATCAGTACACATTCTGCATTTTTACGAGGTGTGTCCGGAAAGTAAGTACCTTTTTGGAAAAGCTCGCATAAAAAATGTTTTTTTTTTCAAAACAAAATTTATTTTTACATGAAAGAGCATTTCGGAAACTATTTTTCTACGTAGCTTCCACCATTGTTCAGACATTTGTCATAGCGGAGAACCAACTTGTCTATACCCTCTTCAAAGAACGATGCCGCCAGTGATGACAGCCACTGATGAACACCGTTTTTTGCATCGTCATCACTTTCAAAGCGCCTCCCTCCAAAATCACGCTTCAATTTCAAGAACAAGTGGTAGTTTGAAGGTGTGAGGTCGGGGCTGTAAGGCGGGTGATAAAACTGCTCCCTACCGAATTGTTGAATAAGGTTTTGAGTGACACCAGCAGAATGGGGACGTGCGTTGTCATGAAGCAACACAATGCCTTGTCTCTGCATTCCTCTCCTTTTGTTTTGAATTACACGCCACAGTTTTCGCAATGTTTCACAGCATCGTACCGCATTGATGGTTTCCCCTCTGGAAAGGAAATCAACAAGCAGAATTCCCTGTCTGTCCCAGAACACAGAGCACATGATTTTGTGAGCTGACGACGTTGTTTTGAATTTGTTTTGTTGTGGGGGACCGTGAGTGCCTCCATTCCATCGACAGTTGTTTTGATTCTGGAGTGACATGACAAACCCATGACAAGTTTCATCACCGGTCACAATTTTGTTTAGGAATTCATTGCCGTCTTCACTGTATCGGGTAAGAAATGTCAAAGCACAGCCAAGTGGCTTCGTTTTGTGGGCATCCGTAAGCATTTTCGGAACCCAACAGGAGCACAATTTGCGATTTAAGCGATTTGTGACAATCTCATGCAAAGCAGTTTTTGAAATTTGTGGAAACTCTTCATAAAGCATTCTTATTGTGAATCGTCTGTTTTCACGAATTTTCGCATTCACTTTTGCAACCAAGCCATCATTGACAACAGAAGATCGACCACTTCGTGCTTCGTCATGAACATTGGTGCGTCCATCATTGGATTGTCGAACCCACTTTCTAATCATTCCATCAGTCATTACATTTTCACCATAAATCTCTACAAGTTGACGATGAATTTCAGCTGGCTTAACATTCTTTGCGTTCAAAAACCGTATTAAAGAACGCATTTCACAGTCGGCGGCATCGGCAATCGTCTTAGACACTTTGAACGCTCACTAACACATGTAAACACAACATAATCCGGCTGTAATGGTGTCAGTGGACAGACAATCAACCAGAGATACATGTGCACATGCGCGGGACTGCGACACTAGCGCTGAAGTGGCGGTACAACGAAACGGTACTTACTTTTGGGACACGCCTCGTACAATTTATTGCCAATATATTCTTATAACAAATAAATAAAACGAAAGAAGTTTGACGGGAAGAACCTTTCTCATTATTTTTGAGATTTTGAGTTAATAATCCAATGTTCTACTGTTATTAATATTGTATCTTATATAAGTACATAACACATAATTAACTCTTATCCTGCTTATATTTTACAATGAAAACAGTTTTTTGCTAACTAAATCAAAGACAATGAAATATATTATTTTCTCAGTAAAAAATTAACCAGAAGTAACAATCTGTTTCATAATATACAGTTATTTCTGACAATGCCACAAACGTTTATTTCGTCCTGATAAAATTTTTTCGTCCTGGTAAAAGCATTTTTTTCACTGAATTCTCAAATCCTAACCTTTCAATATGAATACAAAATAATTTTACAAATAAATGAATGTAAGGCAGATTTCTTTAATAAATATTTTGTATTTGTTTGCAATTTCCACGTTATCTCTCTTTGACGATTGAAATAAATGCTATAAGCTATCCAAATAAAAAAAGAAATACGAAATATTTAGAAAGTTTCAAAAGAATTAGAGAGCTGCTCATAACTAACAGGATATACTTCGAGTACCTATCAATTATAAGAGGACCTTTATAGCTCATTTTTTTTTGCTTAACTGATAATAATGATAAAGTTTCTTGTACATCAGCTCAGTAAGGTCGATTTTGGAAAAAAAATCAAATCTCATCAAAGAAATGAAAGAAATCGTAATTAAAGTTTCATTTGATGTTTTCTAAATGCTTGAAAGAAAACCGAGTAATTATTCTCTTCTTCACTATTTTTATATTTGAAAATGAGCCAAGTTCATTTTGTTTTGTAACTCCTGAAATTCTTTCTTTGACTTAAATAATCGCAAATAATTAGTTTCTGAACTCGCCTTTTTGATTTATATTTGTTCCCAGTGAACAAAAGGTTTCCGAGAAAAATTCTTTGTTGCTAATTATGTTTATAGTTTATGCAAATAAGAAAGCATGAAAGGAATAATTGAAAAGTAGTTTCCTTCACATTGTTTATCTTTTTTTCTTGTTCAGTGCCTAAGGTTGTAAACAATTCAGTTGATTACTGAAAAACATTTTGTACTGATTGTTACCCAATATTTCGCTCATTGTTTTAAGTTTTTTTGCTTTACATTGATTTACCTTTTTGTGTTTAATTAAAACTCAGAGTACTATCTACAAAAGTTTAGTAGAATTTTTAGAACATGCTATTTTTTAAAATTTTGGAACTTTTTCTAACCATTAATAGCGAACAGATTTTTACTCAAGTAATGGATAAAATAGTTCGAAATCCTTATGCTGAATATACCAATGTGAATTTTGATTATAAGAACAGTGTGGTTAGAGTTACTTATTCTTTCGCAATTTGTCAATTTAAATTCTTCTTCAACATGCGTCGAGACGGTATCTGCAAATCTCTAAACTACATCAAGTTAAAGGTAAAAGTATATATGATAGGTATTTAATTTCTTTAAACGCTATGAAGATATGAGTCCCTCAGTAAAAGTCCAAAATCATACTGTGAGAATTCTTGTGCAACATGGAAATTAACTTCTTGAAAGTCCAAAGTATTTGTAAATTTTTTGTCATAACTTTAACATTAGCAAAGGAACCCGCGTAAAGGATGCGATAAAGCATTAATTGAATTCTAGTGTAACAATAAAAAGCATTGGTAAAAATCCTATTCAAGTTTAATTTTGAAAAAAAAAATATTTGCGATGGTTGTCCGATCATAAAGGTACAAGACAAAATTACATTGAAAATTGTAATTCTAGAAACTATTTAATACATTTCACAAAAAATACATAATTTTGTTTATTTCTTGACATACTCTCCTTAAATTTTGAGATATTTATCCCAGCGTGACACTAGTTTGAATATCCCATCATGGTTCTGATGTTTGTGAAGTTGCTTGAAGTATCCTAGAACGGTTTTCTGCAAATCTTCTTGATACGCAAAACGTTTTTCCGCCAAAAATTCCTTTAAAGGCCCGAATAAATAAAAATCCCAGGGGGCTAAATCTGGACTATAGGGTGGATGTTGCAACACTTCCTTAATCAAACGCTCGATTTTGGGGCAGTTGCCAACCGTGTGTGAAGTCCCTGGTCTGTCTCTTACCTTTTCCTGCTCAATCTTCAGAAACGTTCGTCACCCTTTAAATTGTTGGCCCCAAACGTTGACGTTTTCCGCCTTAAAAAGTTCGACCCATAAACACCCTACAATCTTCGATGAACCTTGCTCCGATTTACTCCTTCAGCTTCAAAATTTTGATAATTGCACGTACCTCAAACTTTGCACATTCTGTTATTAGACACGCTATGTTGCTTTGCCTATCGGAAGCTCAATTGTGTCTTAAACAAACCGACGCTTCAATCTAAGTTACTACATCCTAAACGTATAGAATGATACAATTTGCACCGATATTGCACCTGTGTATATTGTATACCAGCCACCTGTAAATTTATTATCGGACCATCCTCCTATATTACGACATTCGTGATAGCATCCCTTATAGAACGCTTCTGAAATTCTGTCCAAAAGTCTTTTATAGTACTTTCTGAACAAGTTCCAAAGCCATTCAATATAACAAACACTCACTTCAAGAATTAAGAAGAACAAATTAGTTGATTTTCTTCTTGCTCAGTGAAATATATTACACTAACTGAAGAAGAAAAATTCTTATTAGTTTAGGAATTCATGCAGTAATGAAATAAAAAAAGGATTGAAAGTTTAACAAAATTCATGTTCAACAAAAACACTAACAAAAGATATGTCACAAAACATTTGTGAAACAAAAGCTTAATATTTAACTATAAATTTAAAATTTAAAGAATAAAACTGCAAGCAATAAAAATGCAATGCTCGAGAATTGAATAAAATATATCAAGCTAGATATATATTCATAAATGAAAATATAAATAAATATAGAAAATATTTTAAAACTTAAAAAATTTAAAAAATGATATTAAAATGAAATAAAATATTTAAATATAATTCGAATGTTTTTTTCCAAAAATGCAAACAGAAGCTATGTAAATGTATAAGATTAATTTGCTTTTATTAATAACTTTCAAAATTAATATACTTTTTCCTATAATTAGAATACTTTTTTCTTATTGATAATATGAGTTCCTGGATAAAGAACCCGAAGAAAAAAATCTCTGCAAATGTTTTTTTACAATTTTTCCCATTGTCATTGAAACCCGAGAAAACAAAAGTAAATGGAATTGTTATTTTCTTCCGACAAATTTTCAATACCCGTAAAACGTTGAAGAATTCAATTTTAATAATTAGGGGGAAAGTTATTCTTTGTTGTGTAAAGATTAATAAGTTGAATGGTTGGTTTTTAATAATGATACTCTTATGGTTTCACGAAAATAAAACTAGAATAAATAAGAAAAAAATTCTGATAAACAAGCTTTTTTTTATTTAAGGTTGTTCATTTTTTTCTTCGCACACTCAATGTATGAGCAGATAAATGAAACGTGCGTAAAATTTTATTAGGTAAAATGCCAAAAATTTGATTTTGCAAAAATTGTCATAAGACAAGTATTTTTTTTATGAGAATGATATAAATGTTATTTTTTAAATAAATAATAATTATTTGCGAACAAAATTTTTAAAAGTACAGAATTCGTTTATTTTATTTTTGAGTTCAAGCATTTGAACAGTGGTAAAAATTTTTAATTTGAAAAAATTCTTTTTCTTTCCTTCTGACATTGAAATTTCTTTTCTTAAAAATGTACAAGAAGCAACATTTGAAAAAAGTTCTGAATAAAACAGTTATGTGCATCCTGACGGCAATTTTGCTATCCATTTTACAATCTGCTGTAGAACTTTGCAATCATATTATTACGACACAGTTCAAATTTTCTTACAAATATCATTTTTTACTCACAAGTTTGACAAGGTGCACATTAATAATGTACACTTCGTAATTTAAAGTTTCAATATAAGTAAATTGTTACGGAACTTTAGAAACACATGTGTGTTCTTAATTGAAATGCATATTCCACGATTGCTTGCAATATTTAAAGTCTTCCCCTTTTTTTTATTTCTACCTCACGTCTGGCAGCATTTAAGATTAAATTTTCTTATATTCATGAATTCAAAGTTATATTTATGATCCACACGTTGATTGCATTTGTAAAAACTGAATCATAATGTATTAGATCTAACTAAATTTCAAATGCACGCTATTTGCAAATGTAACTGTCACTGTGACTGTAAAATCTTTTTCAGCAAATCTGTAATGTTCGCAGATTCACGGCTTTAAAGCGACAGTTAAGCATCGATGTCGGAGTAAATAGTAATATTGCGTCTTCTAGATGGGGCCACACTCGTTCATTCTTCCTGATGTGACTTTCTCTATTTAAGGTTGAAATACTTCATTCTGCAGTTGCACTTTGTACGATGTAAAATATAATTTTGACGGTGCAGTGAAAAGATGAAATTGGCTGCCTTTTCTTCATCATGTTTAGATTTCTATTACTATCTAATGTTCATAGTTCAAACGAAACACAAAGTATCAGGAATTTGATAAAAGAAATTCATCTCTGCTTTCCCGGTCTGAGATGTTATGTTTCAATTGAGGGACTTATTAATTTCTTTTTTCCTAACTTGGTACTGTGTTTTACTTTAAGGTATGCGTATTACTCTTAGGTTTATATAGCATTAATATTTAATTTTTTTTATTAATACATTGATATATACACTTTCTTCTCCCGAATTTGTATTTGAGTGAATTTGAATAACCCGAAAAAATCTCAGCTTAAGAAATGATATTTTTTGTTCTAATTAAGGGAGATTCTTCAGCGATATAGAAAGTATTTCATAAAATATTTCAAAAAATATTTAAGTTAGCAAACAGCATAGTATTGATATATTTTATAACCAGAGTGAATTACATTGAAAAAAATCCCTTTAGGTAAGCTGGGAGGCAAAGGTAGATCCCTTTACATTAATGTTACAGTCAATGACTTTATTGTTTCTGAACTGCAATATTTATATTATATTTTATAAGAAAAATATATTAATATATACATATATATTTCAATTTCACCCAATGTTCTCCTTCGCAGTCTTGATTTTTTTCCATTTCTATTTATTTGACTGTTTTAAGATTTCGGATTCATTTTCATTTTGACTCAACGGAAACTTGGCTGCTTACTACGTATTAGCATTCAGTCGATTATAGATAAAAGATATGACGATAATTTTCTAAAATACAATTAAAATAATAACAACTATAAGTTTGGGCCTATTTAAGATAAACCTATTTCTGAAAATTTGTATTTCAGTTGTATTCTAGCAATATTTTTATGGCACTGTTTGTTTCCGAGCAGATGAGTAGTCGCTGCTTTGGATATTTTACGAAAGTTTATAAGGTGAACTATATTTGTAAATTCTTGAATTAATGTACTAGTTGACAATTTTTTTAGATTTAACAAGAGTAACAAATACATTGTTTATTACTGATTCCGCCCTTTAAATAACTTATTGAAATATGTACATTATCCTTAAAATACATATAGAAAGGCTGGATCAAACAACAGTGAGAGGTATGGAAAAGTGGCCTAAGTCAAAAATTTTGCCTTTGTATATCTCTGTAATTTTTTTGAGATGGGAGCGTGAAACTTTGTATGTGAATAGGTGAAAGAAAGGAAAACATTTTCCTAAATGACATTTTTGCACTATGGGGCACATAGAAAATTTTATTTTTATAACTTTTTATTATGAATCCCCTTGAATATTATAGTATTTTCATACAATTTCTTACCTTATTTGACGAAACTTTGTAAGTAGAAGTATACGTCTAAGATAAATATTTATGAGAATAAAAGCTTGTTCTACTTTTTTGGGACACCCTGTATAGAATATAAAAGGGAATGCCACTCACTAACTCATCACCGAATCGATAATATCATTAGAACTATGAACTTGAAATTTGGCAGGTCGTTGCTTCTTGGGTAGTAGGTTCTCACTAAGAAAGGATTTTCAAAATTATATTAGAATTTTAATCAAACAAAAATAACTTGCAACGTTCTTCTGCAATAACTTTGAACCATATTATTCCATATAAACAGATTTTAACACCAACTTAAAATTTACAAATTATACTTTCACTAATACTAACCTTCTTTTCCATGCAAATATTATGTTTAATTTTAATCAATTTTTCTAAACATTTTCAAACAGAATTTCTAACAATGCTTATATTGAATAGGTGCTCTACGTGCATGAATTTCTTCTTCTTTTTCTATTCTTTTTTTTTCGAATACTTTCTAATTTTTTTGTATTTAATTTATATTTGTGTTTCTACATACTTATTAACTGAAATAATCTCAGCTTCTCTTTTCTACTAAATTATGTCTCCTTCAAACCCTAAATTATTCTGTCTGTAATCTGTTGATTAGTACCTAAATCTACTATGAGTGCAGTGTACAATTGACGAATTACAGATCCTTTGCAGAATAGTAAAAAATATGTTTGACTGCATGCTTCTTCTTATCATTGTCCTAACTTGGTGCACGGTGACATTGCAATGATGGCTAAATTGTAGGGCTGACATTGTGAGTCACTATGTCCAACAACTGCAAGAGTTCAAGTGATTTACTCAGTGGTGCC
>BGPR01011012.1:23295-50224 GCA_013235015.1 Araneus ventricosus | reverse complement strand
AATAACCACAATAATGGACAAGGAATTTCTTAAGATTGTATTACAAGTATATAAGAAAAATATATTTTCTGCTGCCCAAAGAGAAAGCAAAACTGATAACAACTCTTCAAAAGGAAAACATCAATTTATTTTTATCATGTTCCAGATGTCATCTAGTATAAAATAAAAATTTCAATGTATCCTGTCGGCAACAATATGCATTGAGCTCTAAATCTTACTTCAAGACTTTAGAAGAGAAAAAATTGGGTAGTGCTGTTTGAAGACAACACTGGCCTTTAAGAGACATTGTTAATATTTGGCAAAGGTTATTATATTTTCTAATTATATGCGAAGGGTTTATTCATGCCTGGGGCTTCTGAGCTATGGGGCCCTGGAAAACAGAAATGTTTGATTTCATTATACTTAATATCAATGACAATTTAAACTTTCAAGAAATCCTTAAAATGCATTTCCAATCCGACAAGGTGTGCAAAATGTTTAACGCAATTAGGATGTCATGGCGAGAACTTCCTACTACGAAAGAAACCCATCTGTTATTTCAAACTTCTAGGGCCATCCACCGACATTAAACAGTCGGACCCGCATGCACCGCCCTGGGTTCCAGGAGTAGAGCAGCTGGAGTGAATAAATAAACTACCTATGTTGACCTGAAAGGTGCAGTTCCTGAGCTGCTGTCTGGAGATTGATCTGGTGGTTACCTCCGGCATGTCACAGGAGGATGCGACACTACTTTACATGGTCCATCTGGCTGCTGGCTGATACCTGTATAGACCTCCAACGGTAAATAAAACTGACTACTCCAGAGAGACAATGGCATTCAGTGAGCTTCTCCACAAATGCTTAGTCTGCTACTATATTCAAGCACAGAAAACTCTTCTGGGCCCATGAAGAAAACCTATCTGTTAGCTGAAAACTTTCTCTCAAGGAAGCTTTCTATCCAATTATTGTACACCCAGTGGCTGAGCACCAGGACCTCAGGCTCAGCAAGTAACTGTTCGCATTCCTAGAGCCATGTATCTGTGAGCTTTTCCAAATAAGTGCGAATCAAGCCAGACTAGCGCAATGAAGAATTTCCCGTCATGGAAGAAACCTGCTAATTAAAAAGCCTGCTTGAAGCTTCATCTGACAATTATTAGCTAATCTAGTGGTACATTTCAATACTTATAGACCAGTTCTGTGGTAAACTGTTCCATTTATTTTACCCTGTATCTATATTTCTTTTCCTGAACAAATGCTTAGATCAAATAGATCAGTGTATGGAAAACTCTCCTACCTATGTAAGAAACCCCATTCGTTATTAAAACCTCTTGTAAGCCGGCCAATGATTATTGGCACACCAGTGGCTGATATACTGTAGGCCAATTTGTAAGTAAACTGTTCTATTTTCAGAGGAAAGGGCGACTTACAGGTTGCCAGTTTTGTTCATGGTAAGTAATTCCTTAAAGAAAGTGCAAAGGATAACAGGTTCTCAGAAGTGTAGTTGCAAATAACTCTTCTATAGAATTTTCCGCAAATAAATAAATAGTTTGCAACTAAGGGCCTTTGGCGTCTAGGCGTTTGATTGTTGTCAATCTGACTGAACAGCGGCATACTGACCAAGATGTACATGTACCATAACTATTCAGTAGGAAATAAAATTGACTTCAATATCCACTTTGAACCCATTTATAGATTGCTCTCCAGAATGTTGCAGCCATCACAAACCCTGTATTTTAACAGGAAAACTCTCAGGCAAAAAAGTCAATACCTGGTGCACAATTTGGGCTGGTGAGTTTTGTTATTCTCAGCCCTGAGATGGGAAAGAACCGCATCTGCAGGCACAAGCATGGCTCTGTGAGAGATACTTACAGAGGCATTTTTTCTTCTTTTCTGTGTTCTATTCACTGTTGTCATAACCTGAGCACAGAACTACCAGGAAAAGGCTCTTCCTTGGACAAAACTAAGTGACCAGGGACACACCACAATGCATTAAAAGACAGACACACCGACGTTTTCTTTTATGCCTGGGGGGGGGAGTTTGCAATGAAGTATAAAGGTCCTGTCCATATCTGACTCTCTACTTTGGAAAAGAATTAAGAAAAGTGTTATTTCACTTTGTGGTGAGAGTAAATACATGTAGTATTCTTTCAAAAGGAAAAAAATTTTGAGATAAGTTTGAAATTATCATTTCTTCGAGTTTTGTGAGCATTACTTTTTGTAGTGGTAATAGCACTCTAGCCTCATTCTGGCTGCCTAACTGACTCTGTCCATTTTATTAATTCATTTATCTTCTGATTATAGTATTAATAACTTAAAATTCTCCAACTTATTTTAATTTCTTTTAAGTGTTTAGTGCATTAACTGTTAAAAGATTGAGGAAAGACATAAGAAAAAAAGAAGAAAAAAAACTAGTAGATAGGAAAATGTATTAGTAGATTGATACAATTGATGCAGGAAGTGTTTTGTGTCTAATGAAAATAATGACATAAGTCTTTACATCTAACTACATGTTTAAAAAAGTCCCAAAAAACATTAGACTAATGAAGATTATTTTTTTGAATTGAAGAATTATAATCTACAACATTAAGTACTATGAAGTTTATGAGAAGGAAAATTTAATCCCAATTAAGAACACAAATGAACTATATAATCCTAGGAATATTATCTGGTTTCTTTAGCTGAAAGAGATGAGTTTAATGTCATTATAAAAAAGTGAAGATTTAATTAAAATAATATTAGAAACACCCATTGCGGTTAAATTTATTTATGGTCAAGAAAGAAAAGACTGACTGAAGAAAAAAATGAAATAAACGAAATAATCGGCATTTTAATAATAACAAAAGAAGTTTTCCTTACATTATAAGATAAGCCTTTGTAAGCAACCATAGGTTTTACTTGACCTTATGAAATTTTATAATATGCTCTTAAAAAAGAGACAGAAAAATAATGCTGTCCACCTTTTGAAGTCCAAAGGTAAATTAAAATTTCTCAGTAACTTAAAAATTGGGAGCAAGACTTTATGTTTTCTACTATTTTCTAAAATGAATAAAAAATTATCTTTATACCACGGCAATTTAAAATATCTTTTAAATTACTCAATTTAATGGCAATTACTAGCATTACCAGTACAAACTCATCAAACTATAACTGTCAAAAATAAGTTATATTTCAAAGGTTCCTCACTCCTTTTCTAAATATTCTAACAAGTATTTCTCATACTTTGTCGTTGTAATCCCATATTGTTAATTTCCGTAATTCTAGAAATCAGCTGACCCTATAATCATAATTTCACACTTAAACGTATACCATAAAGTAAAAGTGGGTATGGGATTATTTGAAAGACGCGGGAAAATTAAATAAAAATTATATGGTACAGACCATTATTGATTGCAGAGCATCTCAAAATCCCCCACCGACCCCATGTAACCACTATTTTCAGACCTACACTTCTGTTCTTAGAGAGCCACTTGCATCCAACAGTTTCAATGAATTCGGTTATAAAATGAAACCAGCGACTCTAATGGTCTATTCTCTTCAGCTAATCTCCTTTTGTTAAATTGCCTATTAAGGGGCAGACAACAATCACTACCGTGGCCCCTGCTGTCTTTTTTACTAATCTGTCCACATCCCCTGAACAGAGAAGTCTGTGGTGTTAAAGGATGAGGATTAACCTTCTGACTCAGCAATTTTTTTGAATTACATTTAGATGCAACGTTTAAAACACAAGTTCAAATACCTGCTGAACTGTCTCCAATTGCCATTTTACATGCAGGCCTTGGATTAGTATAATGGATTCAAAGTCGCAAGCACACAAGCACATTTGCTCGGAGGGAATCGTAGGATGGCAGAAAGATGAATCAAACTGAGGAAATTTCCAGGATGCTGCATGTCAAAGGCTATGGATTCTGATTTGTAAGTACGTGGGAAAGTTTATTGCTACTAGAGATGCAGGTAAATGTTATTCGAAGGTGTGCGAGGACTCCTGCCCTGATAAAATTCTTTGTTCGTTGCTTAGAGGAAAATCTACGTTTTTGTAATTAGTGGAAAATGAATTCTCATCCTTTGGATAGACATGTCCTCCATTCTAATGGATCATTATTTGGTTTATAAATACAGACTACCGTCCTCAATGCCAGAGGAAAACTCTGAACAGGGTAGTGCCAAGGACGGAGTCAGAAGAAGAGAGAAACGGGCATAAAACTCAACCGTACATTTGGCAAACTGAGCGCACTCTTAGAAACGGTTTTCGACCAAGCACAAGTGCTTAAAATGAGACTTCCGTCGGTCTCTATCTGTTTCAACAGAAATAAAGCTCCTTCCACCTCTGCAGAAATATCCTGTTTCCCTCAATGACCGACACAATGTAGTTCAGATTTAGTAGTGGGTAGGATTAATAATGATAATAATGGTTTACTAGAGTTAATAATTCATCAACATAAAATTCTACGAGCTCAATTGAATTCCAAACGTCATAAGATCAAAATTCTCCTACTTGAATTTAAAAACATTTTCATAATAACGTTACATCCATAGCTTTACTAAACAGAAAGGTGCATCTTAACCTCCAGCTGTCTTACGACTGAATGTTTTAAATGTTAAAGACATCTCTCGAACTCAAACTGAGTGGTCAGCTGTATCACCCCTGAAGTTAAAGATTGGGACCTCTGAATACTTATTATCGAGATTTATTTAATGTACGAGGTCCAAAGTGTTCTTTATGGTAATAGAACATCTTAAAATTTTATGCACTTCACATGCTTTTCGCAACCTGCTTAAATTTCACCGTGCAACTGACTGTATTTTGCTTGTTGGAATATATTTTGGAAATACATCTTTAAAACATTCTCTTTTCAAACTGATGTTTATTCTTACAATGTTGTACTTTCATCTTTAAACCAATATAATAATAAAAAAATATATAATTTTCCAGCCTTTGGGGAAAAAGTCGTGCCATTGTTTAGTTCCAAGGAACTTCCCAAATAGGCTTACAAAGGTAGATTGAAGATAGCTAAGCTTATAATAATGTCCCACTAAGCAACACGAGGGTTACGGGACTTGACCCTGTAATTTTGAACCGCGGTTGATGATTGAGGACGACACTTGATTAATACCTCCAAAACTCCTGCCATGCAATGACGTTTTGGTACTACGTACATCATGCAAGGGTCTACACACACGTTATGGGATCTCTCATGGAATCGGGCTCGGAAAGTCCCTGGCACCTCCGGTCTCGGCCTCCTACCACTAGACCACCACCGCGCCAAGTGCCAAGCAGGATAACGGTAAATCAACGAACTAAATAACGCTCCAACCATTAAACTTATAAATAGTTGCATCAGCCTTCTTCTTGGGGCACAAAAGGATTTTGTGGCACTTAAACCGTCGTTCTGAAGAGTGTCTAGTAGACATCGTACTTGCTATACATAAAAAGAATACTGTTTGTAATTAATGTGTAATTTTTTCAATTATTAAACATCAAGGTTGGTGATATTTTGAATGAATGAAGAAAATAAAATTATGTATTAAGTAATTTTAAGTGTTTAGTTTTTATACTCCAGTCTGTATAAGAAAGGTATTTTAACTTACCTGGCATATAGGTTTAGGTTCCTTGGCCAAGCAAACAGATAAACCACCCCTTGCTCAATTAAGGTGCTGTATTCATTCTCTCAAATACTTAAATTCAGAGGTTCTCTTGGGATAGAACAACATTAGCCTTTGCTCTGCTCCCGCTCCACCGTTTTTAACAAAAAATTTTCACCAGATAAGTTCGATTATCTGAAATTCTTGATTGATGTCTGGATTCCTGAGGTCCTACTCGTGCATTTATATTTTCATTTATCAAATAAAATTGCAAGAAAGTATTATACATTATTTAAAAAGTATGTCTTAAAATTATTTTTTGTACTTAGTAGATACAAAATAAAAGTTAAAGTAAGTCTACTTCACAACCACATGCATTTCACAGATAATGTACATTATCACTTATATGTTGATTATATTAGTGAGAATTTGTATATAATAACTGTTTGTCAATGGATGAACACTTTTGTAAATTTTAGAATGAATATCAGATCAAAAAAGTCCACTGAGTGGGTTACATCTCAAACCACCTACCAAGTGGCCCCACCATTAACTACTGAGAGAGAAAAGTCTTGGCTGGGCAATGACATCCAATAAAAGTTTCCGCAAACCCGTTTTCGCCTGAAAATTCTTCCAACTGAACTATAGATGACTTGTAATTGCCTACTAATGCACATTTCCTAAATGGTCTGCGTTGACATTGTCCACAACCGGTTTCTGAGTAACGCCATGCATACCATTGTTTTATAATGTATTTAATTATATCTGCCAGTTTCATGAATATAATTCTTGAAATCTGCTTTGTCTCCCAGCATTTGCAAATAATCAATTAAATATTGTCGACGAGATATTGTAAGTATTTTGGCAAAATTATTCGTACTGTAAACTTTATAATTGATCATCGAGACCAACATAAACACTTAACCTTCAATGAACTTATTAATACCACCAAAGTACCATATGTAAGTAAACGTGGTATTCTAAAAGGATTCAGAAAGTTAGAGGTTAACTTTTCAAAGTATAGTGTTTTCAGAACTAACCTTTCCAGCGGGCGCGCTTGGTTGGAAATTTAAGGAGCATATCGTGTATCAATATATTTATCGTGTGTTTTACAAAATGCAAATTTTATTTGCATTAATCAATTTATTATTCAGTAAATAAAAGATTGTAGAATAAATTAAATATATAAAACAGCGATATAAGAGTATGTAATGGTTTTACACCTAAGTATCTTAAAACGTCCACAGGCTGCTTTCAAAAAAAACAATCAACCAGAGCACCAGAACAACTTGTCAAAACCAACTTAAAACTTTAACAAAAAAAAATAAAAAAAATTTACCAATAAAATTTAGATAATAAAATTTAAACAATGAAAGTTACGATCAGTAGCTGCTTACAATAAACAAAGAGTTATTTCATTGTACGTATTAGTCGTACCATTACAGTTGTCTATTTAGTATACCAAACTTTGTTGCTGTTCTTAAATTCCCCATATAAATTTTAATTTAAGATGGTTTATTTCCTGAACTCACCTGAACGATGAATCATGCATTCTCTTTGCTGAATAAAGGCCTATTATAAAAAAACCATAATAGTGAAAATGATCTATTTTTAGGAATCTGAAAAACAAATTACCTAATAATATTCTTCAGCTTCTCCAAAGGTTAAATCCGGTCCTCCACACTCTACACGTGGTATAATTATGCACTTATCCTCGGAGGCGAAGAGGGAGAAGATCAGAGGAAAATATCTGGTGTTGTCGACTAAAACTGCTAAACAGAAATATTCTGACCTTACGTAATGCCAGCATGAATTCTTAAGTCGATAGTAAGCAGAGGATTGATTATATTTGATTTTTTCAACACTAATTTGTTTATATTTTATTTGAAAATAATGTAAATTCTATACTAGGTCAGATTTCTTGAGATGAATTTATTTATCTAGTTTAGAGTTTACTTAGGGCATCTCTTAGTGCTTGAATCAAAAGTTCAATGAGGAAACAGAAAAATGATGAATAAAAAAAGCTAAAATTTTGTTTTGGAAAAAGACATTCGTATATGTGTTAACTTGATAGCACCATTTGAAAAGATTTGGCGATTGTTAGCTTTAGCCAATTCTATAAGTACAATGCGAAATTACTACACTATTGATTTACTTGTCTTGTATGCTTGAACTACGCTACCGAAAAACGCGAAATGTTAAATAAAAAATAAGTTCCAGTGAATATCACTAACCTTAGCCATCTTTACTCCCGCTTAACACAACTTATGGGATATGTTATAAATATTACTTGGCAGAACCTTCTTGCAGAGTGTCATATGTAAGTGGATGGAAGGATTTGATGAAGGGGTACGCAAGATAAGTGGCTAAGTTGGGGTTCTGACTTAGCTTGGACAGGTGCTTTGAGTTATAATGTTTATACTAACAGTCAATTCTTATATAGCAATTACTGGCTCACATAACTGTACTCAAAGTAATTAGTTGTAATTTAGTCAGATTTACAAGAGCCTTATGGGACGTAAAATATACTTGTGTAGTTCTGTGATTTCCTGAAAATTTATAACTTTGTAGTGTAGTCTTTAAATCCATCGAACCCAAGAAACAGAAATGATACTATCTAAAATATGAGTTTAACCTAGCGGTTAATTCTGTGTATAAAGTCCCATTGGTTCTATGAGTATTAAGTAATTACTGACTTTAATTACATTATGTGGTATACAGAAGTTCACCTTCTGATAGAGATTTTATATCTAAAATTTATAGGATCTTCAATTTGGTAATAAAGATCACATACGGAACTTATCCTGACTAATTTCATTTATGCGCCTTGAGAAGCTGTTCACATGCACGAATACACAGCCAGTCCAAGACTTAATAAGACAAAACCAAAAAACGCAAAAAAAAACTCATCCAATGCAACATACTTCCCTGGTTCGAGCATATACACAGGCGATGGATAGACCTTCCATTGATTTGAGCTCTCATCTGGAGAGATTCTTTACTTATGTGTGATTTAAGAATGAAATTAAAGAAAGCATGAGATAGATTATTCAAATAGCTGATTATGAGGTTCATAAAAAATATTATGATTCTATCAAAATTGGTTTAATTCCTTTCTTTTTTGATGATTACAATTCTTTCTTTTCGCAAAAAACTTCCCAATGAGAAAAAGTAAATAAATAATTAATTTTGAAATGATAAACAATTATCAATATACATAAATTATGAACAGAAATACAAAGTATTATAAATGAGAAAATTATTAAAATGCGTTAAGAAAAGAAGAATTAAAATAAAACGAAGCCAGTAATAGAATTAAAAAGACAAACACTACCTGAATAAAGAATAATCTAAGATAACCTAAGACTGGATGGATGATAATATCTACGTAAGTGGAATTTATTGAGGCAGAGGTCTGCTCACACAGCAGCAGATGGGCAATCGGATCCATGTTAGTGTTGAAAACCTTAGAGCGAGTACCTCCATAGTACTTTCAAACCATAATCAGCCAAAAAAGGTTCTCTATACTCGACATTGAACGTGTTAGGTGATTGGGTGTACCTCAAGATCGATTCATTACCGACCAAGATGAATGGAGGGGGCGGGGATGTTCTAGCTGCTGATGGCCTGATTCATGGGCTGAAATGGCTGGGAGTGTTCAAAGTCCTCTGTATCCATAATGGCCTGGCACCATATGTCTGATTTATCAATAAATTGATAAAAATCTTCTTTATATGACTGGACTTACATTTGTATAGATTAGACGGTCTCGTCAAGTGAATACTGGCCCGTTTGGAAAGTTCAACCAAAAAAACAGAACGGCGACCGTACTTTCGTCTTCCATTGAATGGTCCTTCCGACATGCTTTCTGTAACTATGAACCAGCGTGTTTCGGCCCGGAAAATCAGCTCCCATTACAACTCATGTTTCTCACCCCCCCAAGACGCAGGTTTTCTCTCACGATCATCTCAACGATTCCGAACGAGGGACGGCGATATGGTCTTTTCGCCGTCTGGAAATACAAAATCTCCGTGGCAAAGAATCCACGCCTCCAGATGAACTCACCGTGAGAAAAGACCCTATAGCCAAAGCCTACTTAACCTGCCTTCAGTCACAAACCACATTTCAAAAAAGACCTATACCTATGAGAGCCTGCTGGTCACTATCTTAGTTGTTGCGCAACCAAGTCTCGAAACCACTGGATGAAAGCATGTTAGGCAGAGGCAGTCTTGATAAATAGGAATGGTGAACCTATGTATGCGTCAGGCCCTTCTGGAAAGCACATCCAAACTACTCTGAATGAAATTAAGTTTACTATTACCTGTCTAAAATATCAGCTTTTAAATAAAATAAATGAATAACTTTATACTAAGCAGCAGATTTTTTTATTTAGCTCTTTCTTGCAATGGATGATATGTCTGAACATATTCTATTTGTTTGAGAACGATATCTGATTAAATTGGGAGTCGTCACTTTTCCATTGTTAAAGGCCAGAAAAGTGGATGGTCTCCACCTGTAACCAAATGGGGGCACGGTGAATGACCTTGGTGAATCTATATTATTTTTCCAAGAGGGTCAAAAGCGGCATGCTGGTGTAAGGTCCTAGCTTCAGACTGTGGTGGTTCTAGGTTTCTAATAGATCTTCTATTTGAGATCACTTGGCCTATTCTACATCTTCTGAGTTGTTGGAGATACTGCCTTCTTTTTCCCATCGCTAATAACGGGGAAAAGTGAGGTTCTCCTGAACCAATCAAGTACCACCAGAATAGACCTCCTGTATGTCTTTAATTACAAGTATACTGAGCATTTCATTATAGCCAAATCAACAACACCTAATAAATGAACATTTTAACTTTTCTTTCTCTGTTGTACTTAATTTGAATGCGCCATTTATTCCTGTCCCAATTCTCCTGTAAAGTGTTTCTTTATTAGTTGATTTTTTTAATCTGTATACATTTTAGTAATAAATGTATGGCACCATACTAATACAGCATTTAAAGGAAATATCTTCATTTCTTGAGATTCTCGTAATATTAATTCTTAAAGTATGTATAGTTGTTAAGCATGTTAAATGCGCATTATTCAAACTGTAAATTGTTTCTCTAGACTCTTATGATTAAACCAGTCTAAATCAAAGTTGATAAAATAATTCCATGCCTTTGGAACAAAGTTTGGGAACTTTTTATCTTCTAATAAAAAATATGCATTCCTAATAATATGCAAAATACAGCATAAGCCACACATTACAGAAAGTGGAACTCATTAATGCTGAATTCATCTGATAATTAGAATTATTTCTCACTGCATAAAACCTGGTCCACGATAGCCGGCTCATGATAAGCTTTGATACATTTTATGATATTTCCGCCGGAGAAATGCTTTGTAAATTTTCATTCCGACGGTCAAACTGAGATAAATCTGTTTGGTATGACAAAATATTTCCCATCATAGTTTGCATGTACAGTTTGACTTTGAAAGAATGACCTTGTTTGAGCGTCTCAAAGCTGGAAAATAATTCCATATTAGTCGTTTACACCGTAAAATAAAGATGGAAGCTGGTTTCAAAACACGATGAAGAAAAAACTCAGTCTCTCAGCCATAATCAAATACGGAAATCTTAGTGGGTATAATGATCAATCTCTGGTGAGGTAAAGATATCTCGGCAGGTGCCGCAGGTACTGGTTTTATGGTCTTCCTTTATTCTTCCCTTTGGGTTACGTTAATACCGCATGGTGAAATAGACGCCGAGCCAGTCGCCAGGCTGCGCTCTGGCAAAACCGGATGCATGAGACTGTGCAGGAGATATGTGGTTATCTGGATCACGTAAGCACGTTTAGTTGTCCTTCTGCCCGTGTTTTTGCTCACTGCCTTTGGTCTCCACGGGTTTTAAATATTTACTGTATCACATGGGGGCGTCCTGAGTCAGCCCACTGAGTCCTTTAACCATCCAGCAGACCCAGCTCCCCATTGCTGGTCTGCTGCCCGGTTTCTCTTTGTCCTGCCTGTAGGCGCCTTTGCTCCTCAAAAAGGCCATGCAACCTATTCACTTTCGTGTCCTGCTTGTCCCTTGACCTGACCATGACGAAGAGAGTCACCTTAGAGTCTCTCCGTGGTTCTAAAGACTAGAGAATCTGGGCCATTTATTCATCACTAACTTGCTGTCATTCAAAGCTACTACTGCACTTGGTGGAGGGTTCCCATTAAACTTTGTATTGAAAGTACTGTTGGCCTCTCTAGTGGGCCAACCTAGTGCAATGGGGCCATTACTCTGGTCTTCACCCATGAAGATGGGCTTTCATGGAAACGTGCAACAGAAAAAATCCTTATCCCTTGTCACTCCAACTGTAATTAGCTCCATGCAGGGCAGGTGAGTTTAAGACAGTACGCCTAATCGCTATAGGCAGGATCGACTTGAAGACGTAACGTGAAATACATTGTTCTGAGATGGTACAGGTTTCATTAGAACATACAACCAGCAAAATTGCATCCTAGGATATTCGAATAAAATCAGATTAAAAAAGAAAGGTCCTCTCTTGTCGGACCAATAACCGGTAATTGATGAAATTAAAACAAACGATCCGAAATAAAAATAGGTCGGGTGATTTTTCGGATCTCCAGATCACTGAGAACTGAAAGGTGTCTTCAACCCGCCTCAAGCTCACTGCCACCAAAATTCAGACGGCCAGCACGCCGCGGCAAAATGTAAATTACGATGAGCGCAACGTCCCATAAAATACCTGGCGCAACGGAACCGCCGACGCGCCGGATGTAAGAACGCAATTTCTTATCGCAACGGGAAATAAATACTCAATTCCAATGAACTCACGATATCCTCATCACAGTGGCATGTAAAGAAATGCCGCTATGGGCACCGCCTGTTGCCGGGATACTCGACATCAAAATCAGTGGAAGTTACTGTAGTCTGCCGTCGGACCCTAGTTATAAAGTCCTGTGGACTAAATAACGGACTTTATCCTTTTAAGCTTAGATTTCCACCCCTGTGAGGTAAAATAAAAAAATTTTAGATAGGGTGTATCTAAAACTTCAAGAATACGGATTGGTTTGATAATGAGAATAGGTTTCCTATACCTAAATCTGACTTTCAAAATAAGACCATTGAATTGATATTGACGAACTGTCGTTGAACGTAAATCACGACTTAGGTCATTCATGTCCCAGATCCGGCTTAAAAAACACTGCAAATGACTTGAACTTAACAAATTTAAACCTGCGATCCTCTGGTGAACATTTACTGGGTCCTGGGGATTGGGCAAGCCATTTGACTACAAACCAGCCTTTTCTTTGTCTTCGCTTTCTGACAGCCTAATTCAATGAATGTCAGGAGCGCCTGTCCTTGGCTCAAAACTCCCCTCTTTCTTGCAAGCGCCCTTTTGCGCTCTTTATCCGCCGGTCGATCTGTCTCTTTCCCTTGTGATAAAAAAAGAGTTTTCAAAGGATAGACTTGCTCTTCCTGAGTACCGACCGCCGCCGACCCAAACATGCCCAGCTTACTCGGTTCCGCTTCTCCCTCCATCGGAAGGAGGTTTGACTGTCGCGCCACGGGCTATTCCTGCAAACCCAAGCTTCCACCTTCTCACTGGTTAATGCTTGTCTCCCAGAGGCAAAACTGACACCTGGTTAGAATCTTTGATTTCTAGCCTACTTCCTGTTTTGGATTTTGTAGACTCTAATGCGTACTCATCCAAAATTTCAAAGCCTGTTTTCCGACGTATAATCTTTATGTTGACTGGATAAGCTTAAAGCACATGCGCCTTCTCACACGTCCCACTTACCAGTTCCAGACATGCTCCTTCACGTTTGACTGGAGTTACCAAAGGATATCTATAATATCAGCTTAGAAATTCCTCAAGATACAATACAGTGGTCTACTGCCCACCCCATCTCCTGTGCACCTTGGGGGGTTTGAATGATAAGAACTGACGGCAATTGAAATGTTTTCTGAAAATATATTGATACCTTGGTACCTGATCAAAATTTGTTGATTGAAATGCCTTTATCTAGTTCAGTCGAACTGCTGCCAAGCTTTTCTTTCCAGCTATTTTTTTTGGTTTTATTTTGTAGTAATAAAACTATCTACTCGGTGGGATACAAGATGCAGTTTCCTTCCTTATACTTTAAAGAAAGGTTTTGAGGGAGTTTCAGCTCCTTATCCACACTAAAAGCAATTGGTCTCATTATAAGAAAATAGGCAGTTTGTTTGATGAAAATACTGCAACACTGACAGATCCATGAGAGGGACTTGTGTAGTGAAGTGAACTGGCACTTCTGCCATTTGTGACCGTCAAAGTTTACGCCGAACAAAAAGACCGCTCCCAAGCCTTCAACTCTCAAGCATATCCCATCTCCTGGCATGGGTACCTTCCTTCCCGACTATTCCTGGCCAACCCCAAGGCCCCCTGCGCTACAAAAAAAGAACTCACCCACCACTCAGACTGGCTCAGGCAAAATGCAAGTCTTACCTTAACTCCACTAACACGCACCCACTGAAACGAATTCTTAGATTCTTTCAGAGAACTACCCTTGAATCTCCAAAGCAGTTCAGAGGCTAAACCAACCATTTCAATGAAGGAATTTAGTGATGTTTTGTCCAAGATATCCAACTGATCTCCTGACCGGAGGTGCATCGATCACATCCTTACTGATGCTAACTTATGTGCAAAGTCCTTGTTTATTTAATGACTTGCAGAATTTCTCCTGGGTCCCAGTAGATTGGAGACTAGGCAAAAAGTTTATCCTGACTTAAAACCCAATCCAGAAGATGTCCTCTCTTGTACCGTCTAATTGCACACCGTCGGTACTTTAACTTTTTGAACGACACCTCTGCACGTCTTCTGAAGAAATCATGTATACCAAATTTTTTCCCTTCCAAGCAGGCTTCCCTATAAGGGTTGTGTACAGTCTGTCGTCGGTGTTGTTACAGATGCTTACAGCTAGAGCTCGCAGAAATTTACTTACGGTAATCTCTGACATCCAGGAGCTAATACGACAACGTTTGGCAATGATGGTTTGTTTTGTCTAAATTGCTGGGCAATCTGAAAACAGGGTAGATTATGCCAAGTGGTTCTGTATCACTTCCTTCTGGGACAGAAAAGCATTCGGTGGTCTTGAGAGGGAATGCCTCAGCCTTCAGGCATGACAGTGTCTCTAGGGTCCTGTATTCTAGATCATGTTTTTTCCTAAGTTGATAACGGATACTTTGAGGTGATACTACTAGTGCAGTGTCATAAGTTAGATTATATATTCGAGAGTTAGCTGAGGTGTCTACGGGTGCCGATGGTGAAGAATAAATAGGAGAGGCTTCTACCCCAAGTTGGGAACCTGGTGCAGAATGGTATTTCTTAAGCACTGCTTCCTGGGTAGTGGATTAATTTTTTCTGCATGGATTCTCTCCAAGGAATTTCCTGTTTTAGTGGGAGTATTCCATGGTCCAATAAATGTCTGGTTCCTGGGAATATTTTTTCTTCCAACCTTCTTTCGTTGGATGCATATAGACCAGCTAGTTATTCAAGACAAAAAAAAACTAACGCAACTGGCCCTATGTCTCCAGATGGGATGTATATTCATCTTCTCTTGGTAGACTGCAATGCTTAGTAATCTATCCAGACTAAATTCTGAGCACTGCCATTGGTGTAAGGAAACACCAAAGTGGGATCAATGGCCTGCAACATGTTACAAAACAACGTCTGAATGTCTGTTTTTTGTCTACTCCTTTATGGACACCGATCCTTGTCCAAAATAAAATCTCAAAAAACGCTACAAATATACCACTGAGATCTGATATACAGAACATGTCATTTTTCTTATCACTTTCGCCTGAAATAACAGCGGTTCTCAAAAGTCTAACAGTAAGATGTCGAATTGGAGATACACTGTCAGTCTGGTGGGGCCCACCCTTGACAAGTACCTCACGATTACCAATTGACCGATTTAATCCAAATATATATACTAAATCTTGGGAAGATCACCATAATTCAAGTTATTCATGACTGACAGACAATTCTACTAAATGTCTTGACCCAGGATTGTAACGGCTAGACATTGAGTATCACTGAAGCATCATTCTGATGGCCATTCCCCATGGATGTGTGATTTAAAATCGCCTCATGGAAGTATTGCTGCTGCTAACTGCTCCTTCCTAACTGAGCTCCAGGGATCTGTTGCTGCGCTCAACCCAGTTTTCACTGCGGTGCTCCTACATTTTGCAAATTCCAAATTATGTTAGAGAAACCAAGGACTGTGGTTCTGTTGGATGGACAGCATGTCTAATTCCACGGCCTGAAAGAACTTAAATTTCAACTGAAATGTTCTCGTGTCTACGCTAAGACTTGGCCAAGTTGAGTAATAATAAGCGCAAAATCCTATATTCTGGCCTACAGGTATCAGAGAAAACCAGCCGAACAAGGTGACTCCTGGCCTCTTGAGATGCCTGGTCTCTTCCTGGTTCTATGACTTTGCTCGTGATATGCCTTTATGCTCTAAGATTACTATTAGATTGACCTCAAACAGAAATGGCCAACCCAAGCATTGCACAAACACACTTGCTGGGAGTAGTTTAATACAAGTTGTACCATTTCTGTATGAAAGTGAAGTTCTTAGCCTGCTTTTCCTAGGTTCTGCTGCTCAATAATATTCTCTAAATGTTATTATGATTCTCCTAATTGTGCTGTGTACAGACTCCTGAAATTTGGGAACACTTTGTTTTGAGAAGGTCTGCAATTTCTGAAATAGACTCTCTGTCAAATCTTACCCTTCTTGATTGATTGCGACTTTTCCTTTGTGGACGGGGTTGAAATGTTTCAAGGACAGCTTTGTGTCATGTCATAGGTTTTATTTCCTTTGTACTGATATTTTTTTTTGAATTGCACCAGGTTAAGGAATTAGGTTTTGAAGGCTGATAGCACCTCATCCTTGAATCGTATACCTCTGGCTTTGTTTTGCCAGTTCAATTGGATTCAGCCGGAGACGAAAAATGTAAATTTCATCCTACACATTCCTCTGTTCGTTTCAAGTTATTAAATAAGTCTATAATAAAATCTTAATGATCATGAATTCAATGATTCTTTTGGTACTTTAATTCCCTTGAGTAACTTATCAAGAAGAAAAATTGAAAATCTGTTTATTCAGGGAAAATTGCTATTGCATTTTAGAGTGTAAGCAGTAAATTCCTTGAGAATATTTCTGAATTAGGTTAATATGACACCCCATGTGTAAGTATCTAAACCTTGATTATGTCTCTTTTTCTTGTTGGTCATGATTATTGCACGCCCATAATGGTCTTAGAAGATTGGACTAGACAGATCTGTAAAGACTTATTCTTCCTCAACTACACACTGACTGTCACAGCCCATTGATTGGGATAGCTGTGACCAACCGTCTGGTGCTGCCACACAATCTTTGCATTTCCAGTGAACCTGTTCCCGTGGCCTTGAGTCACGTGATATAGAGTCTGTCATGATTGGAGCCTCATATTACCATAGCTATGTTTTACTTTTGTTTCATATGACAGAAGTATAAGAAGAGGAAAGTATTAAAATAAAATTAGAACTGAGACTCATGAATCTCCATTGCTTGGACCTCCTGAACTGGAAAAAAATACAATTTTGAATTAAGGCCTGTCTGCAGTCAGATAACTCCAGCATGGGGATGAAATTGTCATGTGGTCTTAAACATAATTTGTAGGTTTCATCAAATTTGGATAAAATCGTTAACTGGGAAGTGGTCGGTCTATTGTGCTGGTCATGAATGCTATAAATCCAAAAATTGAAAAAAGATGACAAATTTACAGTTTTATCGCTATTCAGAGTAAATTAAAGCAAAATCTGCTGCAGTAATTGATTTTGTCTGTTTGTCTGTATATCAGAATTTAATGAATCATTTCTTAGGGGTATTTCTCGATGTGATGGGATTTGCGGACTTGAGGTACCTGGAGGTCTTGTCTCTTCCTGTTTTTTCTGTATACTCTCTAGATGTGACGGGATCTACTCCCAGGGGACCTAAGGTCTGCTCTCTTTGAGTTTTGCCTTTTGAGTTTTCTGCTTTTTCTTCCTCTTCCTCGAGGTAGAGGAGTTCCATGAGAAGCTGTCACCGTTTGTTTAAGCTCATGGATACAAGACACCCCTCACAGTTGGCCGCCGTGCAGCACCACAAGACGGGTGCGGGTACATTTTGTCCCTCAGGACACTGCCGGTATCCAATCCATTTATTATTCACCAAGGGACTGCTGGGGTCACCTTGGCTTGGCGTTAAGTGGTATCATCCTGGTGACCTCGAGCGTGAGAGAAACCAAGGCACTGGCAGAAAGCTGAGGGTTGAACTCCCAGAGCTGGCGTGGCTGCCTTCCCTAAAAGTTGGGTCTTGGCGCGGTGCCAACGAACTGACAATGCTGCATGGGGTAAAAAACACCCATCCCTTCAGGTGGGCAACTTGAATCTCGATGTCACTTCCAAGTGCACACCTCCCAAGGACTGCCTTTTCGTCACAAACCTGAGCACAAACTTTTCTGCTGTTTTGTTTTCTGGTTGAAAGGTAATTTCATAAGTAGCATAGTATATTTAAGTCAACTAAAAACCCAGGACCTTCTTGTTTGAAGTGAATCAGCGCTGATAACAAGCTAAAAAATCACCGTCACCCTACTACTGTCGTAAACTTGCCACTGAACTCATCCAAGGAGTTATTCTCTGCAGAGTTCTGATGAAGTCAACTAAAAAAAACTCGTTCCAAGGACCTTCTGTCAAATGGAATCCTGGCAGAGCATCTAACGAACTGAAGAAAAGATTAAAGAACTAAAAAAAGTCAGGGGAGGGATCAGCGGTGCCGCATGATTCGAGGGATGGTCAGCCTTCAATAATAAGCACCTGATTTTAACTTTCGACTCCAACAAATTACCTGAAATATATTAAGGTGATATATGTGCCCTTCGGAAACAGATATACTTCAACAAGCACTCCACAAGCCGCCACTGCTCTGTATTCCAAACTTTGCCGCGGACACAATTAACATTACCTGCCAGTGAAGTCAAGGAAAGCACCGACTGCATTCGTACATGAGGTTAACTGCAAGGAACACAATTTATCTTCTTCGTGGAATTGTTTCAAATGGAACAGGAGAGAATACTTAATGAAAAGAAAATCTCGATTCCACTAGCCAGAATCCATTAAATTTGTGGGACGTCACGCCCGAATAGTTACGTTTCTGGCGGTGGTGAACTTACCTGCTCCATCTACTCAAAACTAACCAGATGTTCCTGGCTTTTGTAGTTCTAAACCACTCACCTGACTCTACAGAGTATCTCCTACAACCACAACCTTGCCAGATCTCTCCTCCATCTCATTGTCCTCCGGTCATTGACGAAACTTTGGCCTCACCTGTCGAATCTGATTTTACTCATGGTGCAGAAAAGTTTAAAAAGGACCTTGCCTAACAAAACAAACACACCATCGCTGGAAGTAGAAAAGAGATTCAAATTTTTATGGTTTGACCTTCTCATGTGAAGCTGGAAACTCCTGTTTCAGCAAAGGATAAATATATTTTAACAGCATCAGTTCAATGAAAACATTTAGGCAACCCCTAAAACTTATGCCCTGTAGAATTGAGTTTCCTTACCAATGGCGGGTTCCTTCCTCCATTAGAGAGGTAAAAACAGCTTGTAACTGGGAATCTTGATGTGATGCTGAGATTGAGTCTCTCCTCTACTGTAGATACGCCTATGATATATGTTTGAGACTTGGCACTCACCCTCAGTCCTCCTTCACTCCTTCCCAAACCTGAAAATCAAATAAAATATAAAAAACAGGTAGCATTACGTTTTGCTTTGTACATTGTTTTACTTTTTAAAAAATTTTCTTATTTTAAACAAAGACTCAATTGTTTTATTCACTGAACTTGTTTTATTCTTTAAGACTTAAATATTCTGACTGGTATGGATTGTCCTTGAAATTTCTATTTCAGTTTAAACATATTTTATAACTGACATATTTTGAAAACTTGCATTTTAATTTCCTTCGTCGTTCATCTATTCATTTTGAAAATATTGATTTCACTCTTTCAAGGCTGCACATGAATTTTATTCCAGAATTATCCACCTCTCTTCTTAATATAACACCACATATTTTATTTACCGTTCCTTCTACATTATCTACTCATAATGTCATGCAAGTTTAGCTAAAAAATGGCTCTCCCTTGCCATTAAACCTGCCACAACCAAAATCCAACCAACCAACCTCCGTTTTTTTCCTCCCTTGAGTTTATTGTTTTTTTTTTCTTTCCTCGAGGGAGCTCCCCCAAGAGAAACAGGCTGCCGCTCCATTTGCCTCCTGCTCTCTGGCTGACAGCAAATTACCTCCGTGTTGGTCAAGACCTACTAGACGGGTGCAGGCATTCTGGTCCCTGCACTGGCTGGTATCCTGTCAGCAATGTCTGGTCTCACTAAGGGGACTGGGTTAAGGGTCACCCTGGCTCATGCTTAAGGGGGGGTGGCTGCCTGGGTGACTTGAGGCGCATAGGGTTCCGGCTAGCAGCTTAAGGTAAGCTGAGTTGAAATCTCCCAGAGCTGGTAGCTGCCCTTCCCTTGTTGGGTCTCCGGAGGGCAGCGCTGCTCAACCTGAATCCCCATCACGCTTGCATGGTAAAAGTAGTCGGTCCTTCAGTGGGCAAAATAAATATATCACTAATTTCCAAGAGCAACTAATCTTCCAACCCTTTTTGATTAAAAGAATTCTAGCAGTAATGGAAACATTTATCCGTCACCTTTTTGAAGAAAAGCAATTATTTCATGCAATATAGTGAAGTAAAATGAAAAAAATCTTCGATCTTATGACCTCTGTCAAAGTCAACTTGGAAGTACTCAGAGAAAGTGCAAACATTCTTCCAACATTCCAGTAACTATCTCCACATGCACCTCTTTGAATTCCTCCATAGAGTTAATACCTGTGAGAATTAATGTTCCCTACAGAAAACTTTAAAGAATTGTGGTCAGGGGTGAGCCATGTATATGTATATCACGGAGGACACAGCCCAAATTACAAAGCTAATCACTTGACTTCAAGGAAATTACTATAGGCTATTAAGGCCGATATATGCGCCTTTCCACAGGGACTTATATACTAAACCCACTCCATTGTTCTGGTGTCAATGTTTTGACGAATTCCGAAAAACTTCTTTGCTTAGTGGATATCACCCCAGCTCAAGTAGTAGAAGTCGGGGTAATGAAACTACTTAATTGCACTCAGCAGAGAAGTAAGAATCGCAGGTAGAATATACTTGCTTCTTTCTGAAACTGTTTTGGGTTTGGAAAACAAGAGAAAAGAAGCCATCCTACAAAAAAATAAAAAAGTAGATATTTTAGATTAGCCAAAGAAAACTTGTTAAATCACAGACACGTACACCTGAAATAGTTTACATTGTAGTAGTAATTCATTTTCTGCACTATCCTGTCCAAAAAAAACTACATTTGCTATTCTTAAGTTCTAGTCCATCCGATCTCTACTGCAAAAGTGAATTCTAATAACTAATCATTACCATCCCTCCATCTGTTGCTCCACAATAAGTAGGCTTTGGTCTTAGATGTCAATTACTCTTAACTTGTATCAAACCAAAAAGGTTAAGTAATTCCTCCTAATTAAAATAGCACAAACCATCGCCAAGTGGAAAATATAGCAAAATTTCCATTCACCTCTCATCTTGGTTACTAAATTTGGTTTCAACAAAGGATAATATATCTACTCATCAATTGTATTTCGAAACCTTTGCAACACTAAAACCTATTTCTGTAGACACTGAGCTTCACTATTGCCCTCCTCCGTTGAGAGAAAATCTCATAACCGGGAATCTGATGCAGACGCTGAGATGAGTCGCCTGTCCCTCTTTATCATCAGAAGAGGACGCCATTGAGTACAACATGTCAGAGGACTTGGAAGACTCACCGGCAGTTATCAGTCCTCCACCTTCTTCCAAACCTGGAAAGGCAAACAAATACAAAAACAGGTAGCATTTTTGCTTCTCTGTTTTGTACTTCGTTTGCTTTTTTTAATAATATTTTGAAAACAAACGACCTACGCTGAATTGTTTTCTTTCAACTTACTTGTTTAGTTCTTTAATATTTTAAACATTTTATCTATATGGATTTCGTCCTTGGAATTTTATTTGGTCTTTTCCCACCATGTGATATTTTAGACATATTTTACATCTGATTTATTTTAAAACTTCCGTTTTTTTCTCTTTTCATCGTTCATCTATCCATTTTTGGTAACATGATTTTATCTTTTCATATGCAACTATGAATTTCAAATTTATTTTAGAATTTTATTTATCTCTTTTAATGTAACACCATATATTTTATTACCGTGATCCTGCTTATCTACCATACGTTGGCGCAGTTTAGCCAAAATTGGCTCTTGCGCCATTAAACCTCAACCAACCAACCAACCAACCAACCAACCAACCAACCAATGAATCCGCTATTTCCACGCGCATGCATACTGGACGCAATCTTCTGTGCACCATAGTTATTGACTCCTGCTTGGCGCTTTTCTTTTTCATCCGATTCTCCATGCGCATGCGTACTGGTAGCAATCTGTGCACGCGGGAGAATTATACGACTTTGTCCTTGAGCCAGCAAGAGTAGAAATCGGTACGCATTTAAATCGGAACGCATCTGTAAATTTGATTCTTTACCTAAATATTTTCTGATAGTCATTAGATCCTGGGTTACAATTGGTTCGAATTTTTTTATCCACTCGGGGAGAGGGGAAACAGCACCTTTTTCGAGAAGTATACGAGAAAGTTTAGGGGAGACCACTCCCGCTGGTTCTTCCGCATGCTTCAGCAGGTGGGAATTTCTTCCCGGTTCCAGGGGCGTCGCTAGCGGGGGGTCAAAGGGGGCAATTGCCCCCTGTCGGTGACCGCTTGCCCCCCCCCCCGTCACCGAGAAATGAAGACTTTCGTCGGTAAAAATATTTTCTGTTTCGGGAGATATGGGTATCAAGGAATCTAATATTTTAAATCTCATCTTAAAGTTATTGTATAGTAAACGGTCGAGATAAGCTATTTGTGTCCAAATTTGACGTCTGATTAACGTTTAAATCAACAGAATGACCGGCATCTGTTTCACTTGTCGTTCATTTGGCCTGTAGCGCGCACCGCATTGACAGAATAACCGACAAGGTGACAAGTGAATCAGATGTCGCATTTTGTCCACTGTTTTCGGTCGGTCGGCTAAGAGATCAACAAGACGGGTGAAAATTTGCATTTTTTGTTATTTCCATTGACTACTTTGATCACTTGTCGGTAAATTTATTAGGGAAAACTAAAGTATCTATATTAAACAAGAGTGTGGCGATACACAGCGGTCACTCCTCTCAACGATCATTTTTGTTCGGCACGGAATTTTTCGGTCCACAGACATAATGTTAAAATAACCTCTATTAACAGCCACTCAAACCCATCTGATCTGTCGGGTTGGTCGCCCGTTCAATTTCAAATGCATTCCTTTCGTCTCTCTGACCACAAACTTTTTATTAAGAGAAAATTCAGGAAAGAAAGAACAAAAAATTCATACACTCAAAATCAACACCAGAAATCAGATCGAAATTAATTATTCCTTTCCCATTGTGAAGAGAAAAGTGATTTTCGGTCCCCATCGGGGTTAACATTCAAGAGTTCATTTTTACCTTTCTAGTGCTGATTCTCTGACAAAAAATCTGCTATGGGTTGCGACCATCATCGAATGAAACTTTCAGCTGAACGACTTTAGAAAAAATAGATGATATTAATCCCTTTCATCAACAAATACCGACGAAACAATTAGGGATATATTTTTCCAATTAAAAAAAAATGAAAAAGTGACCTCCGAAAGAGCTTAAAGATCCAAGCAGACACAAAGTCTTTTTTTCAGAAGAATCTATACTTATAAAAGGAAATGCTTGCGTGCGTGCGCGCGATGTCCAGACGAATCTATCGCACTCACAGTCATGAAATTTGGCACACATGTAATCGCAAAGATGACTAATGCACCTCGAAGCCGAAATTTTAAAATTCATTCTAGAAAATTTTTTATTTAATGTTGTGTGTCATTTTTGGCACGTTTACGGCTGTAGTATCTTTTCTAATGATCGTTGAAAAACAATCAATGCACCATCGGATAGAATAAACAATTTTCGTTCTAATGAGGATTGTTTTGAGCTTCAAACGTAGTTTATAGAATTTTGAGAATTTTTAAAAAATAGTCAGTTTTGCGATCGAAATTTAATTTTTGTTTTAAATTTGCTGCATCCGACGTTCTAATAACACTATTATTTTCAATTTTTTTCAGCTTATAACTGGAACGGTTCTGTCGTATTTAAAACAAGAACGGTTAAAATATCTTCCCCCTTTATTTTTAATTAATTTTTTCCTGGTCAGTTGAAAGATATTTTTATCTACCGAACTCCCTCCCGTGACGCTTTTCCGGGACGTTGTAGGCAATTTCAATGGCTGACGGTGCAGAGCGCAGGCGACGTCATAACCTTCAACTGAATGACTTTGATTATTATTTTCGGCAGTGTCTCGCATATTTTATTTGCTTTATAATAATCATCTTCACGTTGCAATTTTTTAATATTGTTTCGGATTAACGTACTCTGTATTTTCTACAGTTGAAATGCCATTATCGCGAAGAAAAATAAGCGGGGAAATCAATAATGTGTATCTTTTGTTTTGTTTTCAGAACTTTTTCATGCCATTGTGGGTTTTTTTTGTTTTCATTTTGTTGAAGTCCTGATTCCACGGGCGCGTACTGCTAGTATATACATAAAGAGGGAGAGAAACTCGCTGTACTCAGCGCTTCGCGGCTCGCAACCAGTACCTTTTTTCAGTTTTAAATACTGCATATAGATTAGTGGAACAGGATATGGGACAACGAAAAACCACATTTGAGTTTTAATATTTTGACAAATTTGACTAAAAGTTTTCAGAACCATAAATGCAATATGATATCGCTCTGAATAATGTTTCCATCCCCTAGAGTAGATATTTTGTTCTTTTTTGAAGCACCGTTTTCATTAAAGCTGTTCAAAAATACTGTTTTAAACTTGCACAATAAACATGAGGCATTCTGAGTGATTATCTATACTTGCAAAGTGATCAGATGAATTGGCGAAATCGGTCCAGTTATTGAGGCTGGGGACTCAGTCAAGGTTTTTCCCCATAGAGAATGTACCGTGAAGTAGTGTTTTTCCGATTTCTCTAAAAAATGAGGGTCGGTGGGGGATAGGGGATGTTTGATGACTGACCTAGGAGTCATAAGCTTTCATATGAAAAAAAAAAATGTCAAAATAGGTCCAGTATTTGGATTGGTTCTTTGGTATAGAAAATTATTTTAAATATATAGACTACCCGCCTTTGGAGACCAGCTGTTCGCCTCTAATTTTAATATCCTGTACCTATGCTTGAAACTTGGAGAAATAAGTTGGCGGTTGTAGAGGCTGAGGTACACTAGGAAAGCTTTAGTTTGCGATGTATTTAGAATATGGAGGGCGGTGGGTGATAGGGGACCAGTAATGATATATCTAAACGTCAAAAACTTTCATATGCAGTAAAAGTTGTTGAAATCGGTCCAGTGGTTCAGGCTGGGGAACTATCTCATGGTTTCTCCCAAAAGAGAATGTGCAGTAGAGAAGTATTTTTTCGGTTTCTCTCGAAAATGGAAGGTGGTAGATGCAGGCGACCATTGATGACATATCATAAGCTTTCCTATGAAATAAAAATTATCGATATCAGTCCAGTGTTTGGAGCTGGGGAACTGGTCCTCTGATTTTGCCAATAATTTTAAATATGTAGTTATGCATTTATAGGTTTTAAAAAAGTTAATAATTATTTTCACTTGTTTCGGCTATTATTTTATTTAGTTATGAGATTTTGATAACAATCTGTATTTTTTCCCCAATATCAGTGCCGTACACTTCATTTGCTACGAGATTTATGTTTTTAATTCTTCATTTTCTATTATTGCTTGTCGTTCCGTCAGACAATTCTTACTGCACCGACATTATACAAATAGCTAATTATTCCAAATAATTATTATTATTGAATTCGCTAATTAATAGTTAATTACCTTTAATTAAATATTGTGTTTTATTGTATTAGAGAAATTTCGCTTGCCCCCCCGTCGGAGATGTCTTGCCTCCCCGTCGGAAAATTTCTGGCGCCGCCTCTGCCCGGTTCCAAAAAGAAAGCGGAATCACCTTTGATCCCAAAATAATTATGATACCGGAATATATATAAAATCAAGAAAATAATAAATATAAAAATATTTTTTAGGGAAACTCTTTTATCTGTGTATTAAAAGGGAAAAAAATTAATCAAAAATCTAAAGATCAAAAATTGTAAAATAAAGGTACAGAAAACAACAAGAGAAGGATATAAGAATGAATATCACGAGAAACAAAAAAAAAATCCTAGTCGCATTCATTATATAAAAATTAAAATACATTATAAAAGTGATTACAGTTCCAATTAACTTACAGCATTTCTATCTGCGCCTCAACCTTTTGCGATTTTTATTTTGACCACCAGTTTTTTAAAGGTATTTTTCCTTTTTAAATGCACTGATAAAAATGTGTTTTGTTTTTAAAGCTTTGTTTATAATATTTGTTTATTGCAGTTTTGTAATAAAGATTTACTTCAGTTGTAGAGGATAAAAAAAAAATCTAGCCGAGTTATTCTCTGAAGGGGCTTCAAAAATTGCGAGTTTTACTTCCTAAAACGAACGTTTGAAAAACCTAGCTAACATGCTTGTCATATGAAACAAAAAAAAAAAAAGAAGAAAGAAGAGGAAACATTAAGAACTACTTTATTTAATTAACTGCGGATTATTTTTATTGCTGCATTATGTATACCTACAAAATAAGTGAATCATAAACAATTTTTCCATAAAATGATATTAATCGGCAAAGATAATTCGTTTAATGGTTAAACAAGGATGTGAAGAAAATAAAATATTTTTTCTACAAGTGCCAACAATATGAAAGTTCATGTATCAAAACAAAACATTGATCAAACACAAAATTTAAAAAAATTAAGGAACTAAAAACATATTTCTTATAAAACAAATAAATAATAAAATGATCAAAAATAAGCTGAGAGTCAGTTATGTCGCTTTCATGTTGATATTCATAAATGTTTATTATTATTTACAGAAATTTGTTGTGAAAGTCACTTGCAAATTATTTTGAGACATAACTGGCGTTCGTTCCCAAAAACATTATTAAGAAGATGATTTACAATCACAGCACTTGCATTTGTCTCCACAGGCGCATTTGGATTTGCAGGCTTCAGCGTCGCAGAGTTCACATTCGCTTCCACAAACACATTTGGA